>JASDQU010200692.1:0-19081 GCA_032191745.1 Picea mariana
TAACCCATCGCTATCAAATGAAAATCCCTCATATCGTGGTACCAACATTTTGTTTTGTCTAATAAAACCCTCTACCTCTTTGTACTAGTCATCTTCATGCTGTAAAGTGAGAATCTTCTCACATAGATTCATCTGAAGAGGCAACACCGAAAAGATGCATGGTATCCGACTCAAAGCATCCGCCACTCGGTTCATTGTTCCCTTTATGTAGGTAATCTCAAAGTCGTACTCGCTAAGCAATTTCGACCAACACCGTTGTCATGCGTTCAGGTCACTTTGCGTAAAAATTTGTTGTAGTCCACAATGATCAATCTTTAGTTTAAATTTTCGTCCAACAAGGTAGTGTCTCCAAACCTTCAAGGCATATACGATGGCTAAGAACTCCAAGTTGTGCGTCATGTAGTTCTCCTCATGCCTTCTCAGTTTCCTCGAAATGTAAGAAATCACTCGTCTGTTTTGCATCAAGACTCCACCTAAACCTTCCTTGGTTGCGTCAGTGCATACCAAAAAGTCCACGTCCATGTCAGGGACCTTTAGTATCAGTGCTGTTGTTAACAAATCCTTAAGCCTCCAAAATGCTTCCGCGCATTTCTCGATCCAAACAAACTTCTTGTTTTTCTTTTGCAATTCTGTGATCGGATTTGCTATATTTGAAAATCCCTCCAAAAACTGTCGATAGTATCCTACTAAACCCATAAATCTACGCACTTCCATGACATTCGTCAGCGTAGGCCATTCCATAATAACCTCGACCTTGGATGGATCCATGACGATACCTTCGCCGGAGATGACATGCCCTAAGTAATGAATCCTCGATTGATAAAAAGAGCATTTGGACAACTTCCCATATAATTTGTGCTCTTGCAGACACTCTAGTACCAAGCGCAAGTTCTCGTCATGCTCCTCTGTTGTACGAGAGTAAATCAAAATATCGTCAATGAACACTTGGACAAACTTGTCCAGGTACTCGTGGAACACCTCGTTCATCAAACTCATAAACACTCTTGGGGAATTTGTCAATCCAAACGGTAAAATAATAAACTTGTAATGTCCAAACCTCATCTTAAAGGCGGTATTAGGGACGTCATCCTCCTTGATCCGCAACTGGTGATACCCTGATTGCAAATCAATCTTGGAGAACATCGTCACACCCTTCATTTGATCGAGAAGATCATCAATTCTCGGCAAGGGATACTGATTCTTGATCGTGGCCTTGTTCAGTTGACAATAGTCAATGCAAAGCCTGCATGATCCATCCTTCTTTCGTATGAAAACAACCGGTGCACCCCACGGTGACACACTAGGACATATCAGTCCCAGGTCTAGCAACTCCTTCAGTTGCATTTTCAACTCTTGTAACTGTGGGGTCGACATTTGATAAGGCGTTCTTGCTATCGGTTCAGTCCTTGGTTTTAGGTCTATGGTAAACTCTAACTCTCTCTTCGGTGGAATCCCATATAACTCCTCCGAAAATACGTCCGCAAACTCTCTCACCACCGAAAGGTGTTCTAGACCTTCCGCTACTCCCTTCTCATTTAACACAAGGATCACATAAAGCTTGCACCCCTTGTGCATACTCTTCCATAGCTGTAAGAAAGAGAATTACCTTAGGAAACTCCCTGGTTCCGGCCTATAATCATATGCCTCTGTCCCTCGTCATCGAACAAGCTCAACCATTTTGTCTTACAGTTGAGTATTTCCTCATGCAATTCCAACCAATCCATACCAATTATGACATCATAAGATCCTAATATTATGACGTACAAGTTGGCCCTCATGACAAACTCTCCCAGGTTAAGGGCACAACCCGTAACCTTTCCTCCAACCTTATGTTTGGCTCCTGAGGCCATCTCCATGAAGCTAAACTCATCCTGTTCGACTACCTTTACCTTAATCCTTTTTAGCACTGTACTAGAAATGAAACTCTCGGTAGCATCGAGATTTATCAAAATACTAAGGGTACGATCAGCGATGGTACCTGTCATCTCAAGCACAGTCGACTGATGCTCTTCTTGGTGGTTATTCACCGCTGCATGAATTCGATGGGCCTTGCCCATATCTCCCACGGTAGTGGGTCTGGCTGATCCGGACACTCTGGTCCTCTCCATGGGGATGTCGTGCTGGTACTGTGGCTCCCCACATGTCCAACACCCCTTCTTTGGCCCAGTAGTCCTGGTACCTGAAGTAGAAGACGACGTCCCACTGGCCTGGAACCCTGGTCTGTTCTGTTGAACAAGCCTAAACTGCTGCTGCTGTGGGTGACGTTGCTGCTGATGCTGTGGTCCCCAATAAGATTTCGGCTGCTGAGGCATTGGTCGTTAGGGTGTAGTGAAAGTGGATCCCCTCTGGAAGCCATGATATCGCGACGTATGACTCGCTGGAGTCTGGTGCTGCTGGGTTCCAGCTGAAACCTGCCCTACTGGTCTCTCTGGAGTCCTGGTCTGACCTCCACTGATAATCTCCTTCTCTGCTATGAGGACCTTCTGGATGACATCGTGCAAGGTAACAAGTTCATGTTCGGCCTTAACGGTAGCCTACTCGAGCACCGTACGAACTCCCTGTCATAAGACGTTGAACTCATTGAGATTATGCTCAATGAATTCCTCTAAAAGGTACCTCTCTCAGAACCATTCCTCAAAGAGTTCCCATGACATGTGTTTGACAGCCACGTTCAGTTGCAGTAGGAGCGTCTTCCACCATAGAAGAGAATTCCCCTTCAGTTGAAAGACCGCCATGTGGACCTTCATGTTGGAGGTATAATCATGAAGTGTGAAGCACATCGCCATGTTCTGCAACCATGCCTTGGTAGCTTCACTGTCCGAGGCACAAAAGAACTAGGGAAATTTGACTTTCTTGAGTTCACGGTGAATGCTACCAGTAACGGTCGGTGCGCGCAACGGAACCTCAGCGGGTGCCAGCGCCCTGGCCTCATCTCTGTCCAAACAGCTGACCAGTGCCTTGGACATGCACTGAAAGGATCTCATCATTTTGATTACATCGCCAATTTCTATCTGCTTCTGCCTGAGAACCTGCTCGTCTCCCTGGGGGTTAGACCCCTCTGGTGTGGATGCTACTGGAGGCGTCGCGCCTCCTTCCCTAGCACCCCATCGTCTGCCTCCACGACATCCTCTAACCATGATTACTTGCACGCACACAATCAACTCGATTAGCAACAGTATAAACCAATCATGTCAACGAAATCCATAGTGATACCAAGTTGCGGGTTGAACCCGCTCTGATACCATATGTAACGTACCTCCTCGTTACGACGACAAACCTCTTAACAAGTGCAATTTTTTTTTTTTTTATGTGTGTGTGCGCATGTGTACAAGGGTAATAAACCCATTCGACTATGCGTCGCCACCCGACGATGAACAAGATGCATACAATGGAAATCACAACATGAATACCTAAGACACACATCAAGTATCTGCATGCATTAAATGACAATCAATTGACTAGAAATAAGACTGACTACCCGCTTGTCCTACCCTGCAATGTTTAGGACCTCCAAGACACATAAGAAATGCTCAAGCTTAGGTTCCCATTGATTTTGACCATTTAATGTCTCAGGGATAGCGATTGTTCTCAGGAACAAGGAGGTGTCTACAAACCCCCCTTCGAGACAATCTACCATGCTGACTGCTAACAACAACATCGAAGATCAACTAAAATTCAATCCATCAACTCTAAAATAAATTAATCATGGGCAAGAGTAACCATTACTGTTGACAATTATACATAAACTTTAATTAGCTGTGCATTAATAATCTAGTTCTAATCAATCCATCAACATCAATAGTTATTAGCACAATTGAACATAGTTTAATCCATCACTTTATCTACAAGGCGCAAGAAATCTGAATTACAAAACCAATCGCAATCAATTCCTACAACTAGCTAAATCATCCGAGTCTATGATCATCGATCTCATCATAGAGAAATCAAGTTTACCAATGAGTATGGGAAGGTTTAACCGATCTAGATTATCATAACTGTAATCCTAAATATCAATATTTTGACGATTATTTTATCCTGACAAAATTACAGTAACGCTACCGGTAAAGAAATGTCGTGTAAGTATCAAATTTATATTAACTTAAGGTTAATATATATATAGTATAATTCCAGTAAGTAACATTTAATTTAAGAAGTGTCACACACCTTTGTTAACTATTTACTAAAATTAATGTATAAAAAGATGTTCTCAGTAAAAATTTTCCAATATCCCTCATAAAAATGTCTCTTAAAGAACACTCCTTATCTTATCAAGAATGACTCTAATATTCCCTTACCTTCCCATGAGTTAGTATAACAAAATCACCTAAAGGAGACAAGTCTTAAGGATAGTTAGGATTTAAGGTTTACAAGTAGAATGAATGACAAAACACGCATAAGCACGAGCTTTTCCAAGTGCATCTCCTCCATACAATACTTTATTATTAGACAAAAATACAAATTAATCCCAATGTTTGACTACCCTAAATGAAATGGTATAATCATAATTACTTACTTAACTTCAAAGGATTTTCTTGGCAAATAACATTAATGTAATTAGTTGCAACTAGCAGGCTCTAATGATACCAGGTTGTGGCTATTATGTTACCTCTTTACAATTTTAATAACAATAACGTGGATAAGGAATTAATAACTATAATATGGATAATGAAATTAAATTCCTTGTTAGTCAATTGGTATCAAGTGGCCTTGCATAAATGATAAGAATAATATTATGTAAGGACAACTAATATATATTAGTTGTGTCAATGGAACAAAACAAGAAAGACTTTAATGCAGTAAGTTAATGCTCCTTACATAAATCAATAACAGTTATGTAACGCTAAATTTAAGGCTGACATAGAACTTCCATCAAATTTATTTTTCTTCATCCATAAAACAACCAAAAGAAACCTGCCATAAATATTACCGTCAGTCATGCCATAGATAATCATTCCCCTGTCATCCAATAATACCTTCACGATACTGGCACTGCAGCAGGCACGTCAAGGATACACAATCCTCAGGATCGTTGTCATTAACTGATGCGGTTGTGTCCCATTGTTTGGCAAGGGAAAAAAAATACAATGCGGATAACCACTCGTTTGGCAAATGGAAACAAAATACATTGCGGATGACCAGTCGTTTGGAAAAGGGAATCAAATACAATACGGATAACCAGTCGTTTGGCAAAGGGAAACAATTACATTGCGGATAACCAGTCAACAAACGCTGCCAATGACTCTGTAAATAAAAGGAGAAAAGGGAACGAGCTCAGCCAACCACCTAAGCATGAAACATGTGCAGTCCTCTTAAAACAGAAATGATGCCTCTTGCGTGGACACACAATCACTTCTAAACATATACACAGTCAAAATGAAGGGAAAAATCATGGTGGTGAGAAGGAGCGATTCCAAAGATAACTACACAGTAATTCCAGGGACATTCGGCTGTAATCATAGGTAAAGACGCCTTGTGCTCAGTGAAAAATAAAACACACTGATGACGAATGCAAACGCTAGCAAGGGATAAGTGGGAAAAACGCGGCTAGAAGGGTAGGTTGAGAAGCGAATGCTTCACTGCCAAATCAAATGATGAGCATTCTGAATGAACTCACCCTAAATTAAATCGCCCAGAGCACTCAGAGTTAAATTCCCCACAACAGTGATGAAGACGCAAGGTTTAATTTTCTAGATATCAACTACCAACATTAAGAGGTTTTCATTAACAACAACGGACATAAATTCCAGTAAAAAGGCTTCCATTCAATTTGCAAACACCAACTTCCATTAATGAGAGGTTTCATTAACAACATAGCGAACATAACTTCTAGTAAAAGAAATGCCTTTCATTCAATTGCAGACCTGAACTTCCAGCATTAAAGGAAAACAAAAATTCATGTAAAAAAAAAACTTCCATTCAATTTGCAAACACCAAAATAAATCGTTTTTCAGCCAAAAAACCCATCCAATGCAGACGACAGTGGGAGCGCTAGAACCCATGTAAAAGGGGATGGAATGGTTGCATGGATAACATACACTACAGAGTAATTCCATACACGAAGACGCTTTTTCTAGAGGGCGCAACCAACAATCGACCAAGGACAATAACAGAGGTAGATGGCCGAAGGTTTGCCTTCGCTTCACCATCCTCGCAAAGAAAAGCAGGGCGTTGAGATCCATAAGTTTTTTAATGCCAAGGCGATGACCAAAGATCAAGCTCCCAGATGACTGCTCAGGTGAGGACTAGTGGGCTAGGGACAGAGGAAACAATCACAAGGGTCACGGTCAACACCACCGTGCGGTCACAACATGTGGGAAGACGAAGGTCACGAAGATCAATCAACCAATCACTCAACTAGGCTATAAAATTCAGTCATGAAACTAGATAATCATCTTACCTAATTAAAAAAACACACGAAGATCTAAATCATACATCCTACAACATTCTATCATTCAACTGAAAAGCATATCGTTGCCTGTTTGCCTGCTTCGAGTGTCGTCCGCGCGTTCCGTGCAAATCCCACTCATTGACCGTCGAGACTACATCGATACCTCCCAGCCAATGCTAGGGTTACTCTGCTTCCCCCTTAGTCCCCCAAGCCACAAAGGGGCCACTCACTATCCAGATGGTATGTCTAGCTCCCAGCGCGCCTCGCAAGGACGAGCTACCACTCCTCTCCGAGCTGGGAAATCCCAACTCCTCACAAGTAAATCAGTCAAGTCACTAATCCGATAATGTAACATTACGCTAACAGCTGATCCCCTTCTTACTTCTCCTCCCTTTCTTTTATAGAGTTTTAGAACTTCCATTCTTTCCCTAAATCTCAGTTAATTTAAGTTTTAATAAAAATCTTCTAAAAATTCTCCTTCGTACAAGTGTCATCCATGCCCCACTTTCCTCCAATAATTATTTTCTTTAATTTATTTATTGTCTCATTTCCCTCACCCACCTAGAGTTACTCCTAAATTTACTCCTAAGTGTCCCTAGATTCCCTTATAGGTTTTAAAATCTTTCCCTAAAAAGAAATTGCTAAATTAGTTCAAAATTAGAAGTTTCTTAAATGTCGATTCTTTCCTAAGTTGGTTTCCTTCTTTTTACCACGAGTTTCCCTCTTTCCCTTTTTATGTTGCCTCATTCCCTAGTTTCCTAAATTTTATATTTCCCTCTTTTACTCTTATTATTAATTTAGTATCTTTTTAAACTATCAAAAGTTAAAACAATTAATTTCTTCTTTACATTTTCCACAGATTTTATTTAATTTCTTACTCCCTTCATTTTACCCAAAAACTTATGAAGACCAAAATTATTGCTTAAGTGTTTTTTTTTTTTTTTTTTAATTTTATTATTTTATTTTTATAAAGATATTTTCTTAAGGGTAGACAAAATTTTAACCCCTAACAAAGTTTTAGACTTAGGACTTAGATTCTGAACAAGGTGACATTTTAATTAGGGAAGTTGTTTGAAAATTTCGTAATGAGATATTTGTCTTAGGGCCATCTAGGTTCGTTCCTTTATCATCATCAACATGACATGCCCTTCAGGATGCACTACGTGCTCCAAGGGTGCCACTCGCCTCTATTGTTTCTTTTGCACGATGTGCTCCAAAGGTGCCACTCACCTCTTGACTGATTGGTAGACATCAATAACCCTTGGAGTCAACACTCTGCCAGGTGAACTTGTGGGAGATTAAGGGCTTCTAAGGAATAAGTCCCCCGCCTTATTGCTTGCCCTTTAGAATCATCGTGAGCGACCGCCGCAGTTTTCCCTCGCGGCATTGTGGGTCCTCTCAAACTAGGTAATCGTTAACCTACAGTTTGAGCCACGACAGGAGTGCTAGTAGGCTGTGGCAGGGCTGCTGTCCACACCTCTCCCTCAATCTCTCTGGTAGTCGTGTGTGGCCCCTTTACTCCATATGTGAGTCTGGTCAACAAGCTATCGACAACTTTCATCATCAACAATCATGTCAGACATGTCCACATCATATCATCTAATCAAATGTACTCAAATCACAGTAAAACAATCAAACCCCAATAGCACACTGCCTGACTCGATCCAGAGTCCAAGGGTTCCATCGATGCCTCTACATCCTCAAGGTCCAAAACCCTGCACACTCAGTAAAACCGAGTCAATAGCACCTATCTATGTCAATGCAGTAAAACATCATGTCATCTATCATAACGAATCATAATCAAGGACAAATGTTTTAATATCATAATAGTCTGGATCACTTGCGAGCAAATGTCCTCAAAGAATAAGTTTTCTCAGTGCGCCAAAGCGTGATGTTACATTGGTTGAAAGAATCTTGTGTTTCACCATATACAAGGGATGTGTTTCTATGAAGAATAGTACAAAAACAATATGAAGAACATCCAAAACATATATTGCCAATGACACAAATAGAATTGTTCAATAAATTGAAAGAAGAGAACAGAAAAGTTAAATTTTTCATCAATACATGTGTGCAACAAAAACCATGGTTTGTTAAACCCATCAATGTTCATGACACTTGTTGTTGTCATTATCATGTATAATTTGAGTTATATTACAAAACTTCTCTTGATTTTGGTAAAACTTTATGCCCAAGTTCACCTCCTCCTTCCACATTCTGTGATTTTATATCTAAAATTCTATGTGAAAGAGAAGGTGATGAATTATTTTACCAAAAAAAATGTGATCGTTGTAGAAATATAAGTTTTTTTCACTCAAAGTATCCTATTGATATGAATGATCAATCATTTTCTAATATAAGAGTCAATTGGAAGAGATACGCATATACCAACAACACGACTCCACATTCTTCAAAAGTTATTTCCAAAAGCATTGATTTGAAAGTAGATAAAATATGTGTGATAGATTTTTTGAAGAAGTTTGAGGAAGAAATTTATAATTACACCAAGCATTCACATAGATATCAATGGAAAGACCTACAATTCAAACAATCCCGTGAAGTGTTTCCACCAGGGACAATTTTGTTTGTAGTTGATTTCGCACACAATTACACATTTGCTACACAAAAAGAAATACAGAGTGAATATTATCATTCTGATCAAGTCAATATATTTTTCTATGTTATATATAGACATTCTCAATGGAGTCTTGATAACATAGAAAACATGAACGACAATCAACATGTTATTAAATAATATCACTTTATATAAGTGATGATCGAGCACACGACACACAATATGTACAACATTGTTTTGATAAATTTTATGATTCATTGAAAGAACATGGAATCAGATTCGATTGCCATTGGATATGGTCAGATGGGTTTGTGGTTCAGTTCAAATCTTCACGATCATTCTATTGGTTGTGTCATCTTCATAAAAATCAAACATTACACATTGTTGGAATTTTTTTGAGACTGATCATGGAAAAGGAGAGCATGACGGTGCAGGGGAATGTGTAAAATGATCACTTCGAAGGTATCAAATGAATCCCCATGCTGATCGATTTGAATCTGCTAATCAAGTTGTTGAATGGTGAAAAATAACGCTAAGCCATGAAAATAATCCATCAAGGGATGTGCGCAGGTGTGTCTATATATACATGTTACACATGTACACAAGATATTTTTATTCACGTGTTCAAATTTATATTCAATCTTCAATCATTTTCTTGAGAGATTTCAAGTTAACAAGTTCTTGTCTTGTGCAGGTTTTTTGGGTATGTTGGAATCCAAGATGTAAATAGATCAATCCCATATGAGGTCCATACAATACATGGAACATGAAAAATGCATTGAGTTAAAAATTACATTATTGAAAAAAAATGACTATTAAAGTTCAAAAATAGAATTCATGTACCAAATTATATTGAATTAAATTTGATAATCCTGAATCAGTTGCATAAAAAGCCATGTTATGGTCATCCTGGATATCATAAAATTATAATAACCTTGAGAAAACAGTTTTATTTGCGGAATATGAAATCGAATACAAATGAAGACTTATCTAAGTGCTTAGATTGTCAACAAGTAAAGGCTAAACATCAACATCCAACGGGGTCATTACAACCTCAACCGATACCAGAATGGAAATGAAAAATTATTTTGATGGATTTCATTACAAGTTTTCCTAAAACTCAAAGACAAAATGATTCAATAATGGTAGTAATTGATAAATTGAGTAAGTATGCTCACGTAATACCTCTGAAATCTACCTACAAAGATATTAATATCGCTGAAATATTTATGCAAGAAATATTTACATTGCATGAAATTCCTAAGGTGGTGATTTCAGATAGAGATGTCAAATTTAGATCAAATATCTAGAAATAATTGTTTGCAGGTCTTGGAACTAATTTGAATTTAAGTACAATCTATCATCCACAAAATGATGGACAAACAGAACATACAAATATGATTATTGAAGACATGTTATGAATGTACATAAGAACAAAACCAACTAAGCGGGAAGAGTACCTACACTTAGTCAAATTCGCATACAATAACTGTTATCAAGCATTGAAAAAAATGAGTCCCTTCGGAGATTTATATGGCGCCAAATGTACAACTCTGATCAGTTGGGATAATCCATTTGAACGAATAATGTTTGGACCAAAAATGCTCCAGGAAATGTAACGAATGATCAAAAAGTTACAACATAATTTAAAGGTTGTGAAAGATCGATAGAAAAGATATGTAGATGAGAAAATAAGACATCAAGAATTTAATATTGGAGAACATGTGTACCTTAAAGTCAAAGAAATAAGGAGATAATTAAAACTAGGGAATTGTTCCAAGTTGGCACCAAGGTTCCATGGTCCATTCAAAATCTTAACTCGAATTGGATCAGTGGCATACCAACTAGCACTCCCTGCTATTTTAAAAATTCATAATGTTTTCCATGTTTCATTATTAAAAAAATATATTAATGATCCTACTCACATCATTTATTGGAACATGGTCCAGGAGGAACCTGAACGTGAGTTCCGATCAAAACCTCTATGCATTTTGGAAAGGAAAGAAACAATACTACGAAAGAAAGCCATCACCCACGTAAGGTACAATGGAAGCACTTTATCCTTGAGGAGGATACTTGGGAGATGGAAGATGAAATGATGAAATCATATCCAACTATGTCTCAAGTGATGAATGGAAGGAAGAACTAACATTGAGAAAAATGTTATACTTTGTTGGACATATTGTCATTAATATGTTGTCACTGATGTCAACAATTGATGTCATTATGATGTGATGATAAGTTGTTTTCATGAATTTTCATTGATAACAATAGTATAATAATTAATAGAGAATGAAAATGTCAAACAAAATGTAAAGAGTGAAAATGTCAAATTGTAGAGACACCAGTCGTTATGACTACATGCGTCGCAAAGCAAGATAATTTTTTTGTTTTTCTTTGATTTGCAGGAAGTAACAAAGGAAACAATTAATCAACACAACTTGATGACGAACGCAATGTACAAAATTTAGGCAACAAAAAACAATGATGAATCCAGACACAACGGTTTCGATGATTAGTAACTAGAAACATCTACAGCAAGAAAATCTATCACATTAAGGAGTTACAAAACCAAGTACCAATGTCAATTACAATGAAAAATATGCCTAGAACAGGAATCACAAGACTCCATGTAAGGTTATCATACGCACCTGTTGCTCAAGTGCGCCTTGATCTTGTTATAAGGAATCAAGTTGTCGTCATGCAACAACGCGATTGTAACTATGGCACAAACTTAAACAGTCACAGATACTTAAACCTCAAGATACAATCATCAAATGTCAGGAAATCCCAACTTAACTATCATACCTTATAATGGAATAAATAACGAGATCTCTCTAATTAGCCATTGCTAACAACACACAATGTAACGATAGTCAATACAGGGTTAAATTTTCAACAAAAACTCATAATTAAATAATTACTGACATCCAAGCAAGGATTCAATATGTCTTTAAACAATACCCTGTTGTGGAAACAACTAAAGTTGCCATAAGGCAATGATCATAGTATGAACAATTAAACAATTAAGACTATTGTAATGATATTGAATTAATATCAGAAGATAACACATTATAATAGATATCCATTAAGCATGTTGTAAAAGAGAGTAATCGGTTATAAGGCAGTAACACGAAAACACAATTATACCATTATGACTTGTTAAAAACGAGTGAACTATCACACTCTTTGGTGACTATTCCTGAGCACAAGAGTTTGCTTTAATAAAATAGAGGGTTCATGATTTTGTAATTAGTCTTTCCTATGAAATCTTTTTAAATCTTCTTTGAACTGGTTGGTCTAAATCAACTTATTTTACTTGTTTATAAGTGAAAGCGATGAAAAGTATTTTGTTTATTGATTTGTAGTGCAGACGTTTTTGTGAATACTTCTTTGTTGGTGGGTGCATTATAAGGGCCATTTCTCTATGATTTATAATCAAAATTAATTATGGTACTGACTGATCAATTAAATTAAGCAGTGTTGAATTCCTTAGTGAATCCAAGAAAGCACAATACATAACTAGATCGAAGAAAAATTTACCCATTCCTTTCTAAAACATAAACGGTTATATAATGCATTAGAAAAAGGCCTCGTCTTAACCAGACAGATTAATAATATAAATTTTTTGGAGGACTAATCCATCGTGCAGTTCTATCATTCTACCGTCACAGAGAAGAGATAATTCTGTTTAGCAGTTTTTCCTAGAGTGACTCATTTTTACTGATTCCTTAATATAAAAGAGTTATTGTTTCCCATAAATTCTTGCAAGTTGTTTGCATAGTAAAATGAAAGACTACCAAATACAAATTTACATTAATAAGATCACCATCAAGATTTTGCAAATGGGTGAACGATTTAATTGTGAAATTATAGGGTGAAATCATGAATATGGGTTACACTTTTGCTTGTTTTATGAGGAAAAAAACTGTATTTTCACAAGTTCTTCAACTTCCAGCATACAAAGGTATTTTTTTTATTTAGAATTTTACTTTATAGTAAAAACAAAGCTTGTGAAGAATTATGTTAGCTTTCCAATGACTATTTTTCAATTTTTTTTTATCACAATTTGATATGTCAATTTGAAAATTTTTCAACAGTATGTTCCTTAAACATGAAAGGAATGACGATGAGTGACTTTTTTCTACAACAATGTATCTATTATTAAACTTACATTTTTAAGAAACAAAATATACTGCAACAATATATAAAGACTCTATTTTATTATGACTATAATTTTGAATCTAATGGATGAATATTATAATTTCTAGAATTTTTTTAAGTTTACCAAGCTGAAAACATTGCAGATTTTAAACACATGTTTTTCTACACCTTGTATCTATCTTAATTTTTACTTTAAACTAAAATTTAAATATACCCTTTTGAAAATAACAGTTTAAGGATTATGAATATATTTTTTTCAAATTTTTTCACTGTATATTTTTAAAGATACCGATATTTCATTTCACCGAATCATAATGTCTGCTGAAAGTATTATGTAGTGTTTTTTTTTTTAATTAAATAAAATTAGATAAAAATAAAGAAAATGAAAAAAAATTATAAGAATTGAAAGTAGATTCAATTTTTGAAATGATGGTGTCATTTTCGAAGCCAAATTCTCAGTATTTGCAGGAGTCCGCAACCTCTGAAGTTCAGTTAAGCTTGGGGAAAATATCTGGTTTTAGTTTTCAGTCCCAAATTCCTTTTCTCGGTCGAAATACTCTTTCGACCGAAAACCTAATATTTCAGCTAAAAGACTAAAATCTAACGGAAATCGTCAAAATTGAATGGTTTCCAAGGTTTTCGGCTGAAAAACCATTCTTTTGGCCGAAAGACTGTCGAGCAAATTCTGTCGATCGGAAAAAATGAAAAGACACATTGTATCATTTCATTTCACGCCAAATTGTATAAATAAGATTTCGGCTGAACACATTTAACATAATTCATGGGACAGACAGACATATATAAGCTCGGGGATAGGGATTTCAAAGCATTTCTATTACTGATTGCAACTGTATTTTTTTCTTTATTTATTTCTTCCCTCTGTTCCATAGGCTTAATTGGAGGATCAATATCGATACATGGTGGTTTTCTAGAGAACTTAAACAAAGTTTCGAATCAGATTTTTGGTTTTTGTTGATTAAGGTAATTGATGTTTGTTCAAGTTTTTATTGGAATAACAATTTATATGTTGAAAGATAAATGTTGAGCATTTTTTCAAGGTGAAGTCTTTGTTGAACATACATTTTACAGATAATTATAAAATTCATGGGAAACAAAAGTTTGTGCAAGAGAAAATATGATCGCACTTGAGATGATACTCACCAAATCGAACAAAGGAAAGAGATTTATCAGAGAAAGAAACAAGAACGTGCAAATATTCATGAAACAAACCATGATAATGTCAATAGAGATTTTCAACAAGAAGAAGTTCAAATAGGTATGCATGCACATATGATGATCGAGTACACGACACACATTGGGATTGTCTTCATAAAGTACAAAATTCAAAGTATAGAATTCAAATTTAAAATATTGTAAATTTAATATAATTGATTGTAATTACAAATTGATGTTTTTCAAAATTTACATAAATAGATTCATCTCATAATGTCGAAGAAGATGTTGAAACCGAAATTGAATCAGAAGACGTTGAAACCGAAATTGAAGCAGAAGACGAATCACCTATAGGTATGTACATAAATTTAGATAATACAAGATGAACACTCAAATATGTAACGACCCTAGTTGGATAAATGTGTAAAGATTATAAAGTAAAACCAATTAGGGGATTAATTGTGGTAACAAGTTATTAATTAAACAAAGATGATTTAATGATCTTAATAAAGTGAGTTATTAATTAATTAAGGAAAATAATTGTGGTTAACTAAGTAATACTTTAACTACACATCACATTTAATGACCTGAGAAATAAATTTAAGAAATCAATGAGAAATGTTATAAAATGGTTGCGTATGTAGAGAGGGATAACCTGTTAGTCTTGAGAAGATAAAACATTAATGGAGGGATAAGGGACGAGGACAAGGGCAGGTAAGGAAGTAAAGGAGGAGTCAGTGAAGGAGGGATAAGGGAGGAAGGGAGGTTTACGTGAGGGGCATTATTCGACATTGGACGGAGGATGGATTTTGGAGGATTGTTGGACTTGCTGTGAGCAGAGAGTTTCTGGTTGTGGATTTTGATTAGTTGAGGCACCGAGTTGCTGGAGGTTTTGGGCACGGGGGCCAGGATATCCATAGATATCTTGGAGCTAGGTAGTTTTCCTAGTTGGCAGGGAGGACAGTAAGTTTGGGCAATTATTCTTTGTTTGTGGCTGGTTGATCTGTGTATCAGGTAGTAGGAAGGTAACAGAAAGGCAGCAAGGCAACAGAAATTAGCATCAGAACCAGGTATTTGTTAAGTTATGTATTTATTTCATTCTGCCATGAAATCATTATTCATTGATAAATCTAAGTTACTGAAGTTGCTGTTATGAAAATCAATATTATGCTATGAAGTTATTGTCTCAGTTTATTTCATAAATTGCTTATGAAACTTAATGATGTTTAGAAATATTTGGTTGTTACATATGGTATCAGAGCGTCTTAGTTCGAAATCTAGGCCTAAGGGCCAAAACCCCGAGTGTTAACTCTAACCACACTTAAACTACAAACAAAACACGTTCAGTTTGACCCAATATGACTGATACAGTATCCGAAAATATACAGGTAGTACCCCTACCTTACCCAAGTAAATAATCTCATATATCGCAAGCAACAACTTTAGGTAATACCCTTTAACTGGATCATGAATGGATAATACAGTCTTAGTCTGAATATTTAAAGGAACGCCCTTTAAATTAAGTGACAGCAAACCAGATAGTTTGAAGGATCACTTCCCACGAAATGGATACCATTTGATCTTATTTGAGCAACGCTTGTTAATGAAGTTTCGGGTGAAATAGACACACGAAATCCATGAAATGTCAAGGGAAGCTTCTATCGAAGGCTTGAAGTTGGAAAAATTTAATAAATACACGAACTACAAAATGCAAGAGGATGTTCGCAAGACCTGGGAAAGGCCTACTTCATCTCGAACTTACCTAAAAGAGGAACTGCGAATGCACAGCAGGAAAAAGGAAATTTTGAAGACTTATATTGCGCAGGAAGTGTGCAAACTACTTGCCTGTATTAGCCTCGGTGAATTTTAATAAATGAAAAATCTCAAGAACTATAGACCCATACAAATTTTAACTATGCCAAAGAGAGCAATTTTAAAACCACGTAATGTTTCATGTAACTGATCATTATCCCAAAGGAGAGCTGTCTATTATGTAGGAGAACGGATCTGACCCGTCAGATCTCGGGCGAAATCCCGTCAGCCGTTAGATATCGAGAAGTTGCGCAGGGTTTAAGTCCTATTGTGCAGAGGAGGAGTCCTGGAAGAGTCATCGGGATATCAGAGTCATCGTGGTTTTGTTAAACAAGAGAATCGAGACCTTGTGGTTCTCGAAATCCCGAGAACGGATCCTAGCCATTGATCTCGGCAGGACATGCGTCAGCGTTCTTGGGAGGCATCGAGATTTTACCCATTGGAGATTTTAGGAGTGTAGAATCACTGCATCAAGAAATCGTGATCCACGATTTCCCGATAGGACCAGAGCCGTCCAACCAGCAGGGACATGTGTCAGGAGATCACACAGAGTCGGAGATCGGGGTTCGAGAAAAGACAATTCCTGAAACTCATAGGTTTAGGATTCGTGAACTCACGAACTCCGATAAACTGAGGGAGGAAAGGTGTCAAAAGGTCAACTCTCGTAGGGTTCAACGCCAAGTGGCATCGGGGATCGGGAGTCGGGGATCCATGAGGACAGTGGATCACGATAGCGCAAGTGTCGATTTCCCGACGGAAAAATTCCCGATAAAAGCAAGGAAACCCGACGAGATCTGAGCCATTCATTTAGAGGACGCGTGTCAGAGGATCCTGAGGAGTTGGGGTTCAGCATATCAGAGTTTCCAGAGGCAAGAAACTCTTGCAGCTCGAAGTCGCAATTCGCGATATCTCGACGGAGGAGTCGTGTGGGCCATGACGAGAGATAGTGGAAGACAGGTGTCAAAGGACCAGGTGTTGGAGCTGCGAGAAAAGATCACAGTCATGGATCTTAGATAGGACGCGCGTCAAGGATCCAGGAAGAGTTGGAGAATCGAGAAATCGACATTCCTGAGGTCAAAGGAAATAGGACACTGAAAGTCCTGAAATACCAACGTAATCAGGATCGTCCGTTGAAGGGACGCGTGGCAATCATCTAGCGCCATCGGCGAAAGCTCCACAGGAGGGCTTCATCGAGAATCGGGATATCGAGAGTCCCGGGAACACAGCAACAAGAGTTGTGAAATCGTGAAACACGATTTCTCGATGAGCCAAGGGAAAATGGGGCCCATGGAAGGGTCAACAATGGACAGGTGACAGATTACATCGCGGATCGAGATATCACGAGTTTTGTGGACAAGGTGTCCATGCACTACGAAATCGCAAACCCCGAAAGCCCGACGTAATTAACTTAACTCTTAACCCTTCATTAAAGGAATTAATTAATGGATGTTTAATTAAGACTTAATCACACCGTGAAATTGGAGATGGGGGTTTCATGATTCAAGTTACATTGATTCATTGTTACGGGAAACCCCGAATCCCGATTTCATTAACCTTTAAACTCGCAAAAGTTAAAATTGTAACCATTCGTTGACCTAGGGTAAACGCAAAAGGCCTCGCAAATTTTGAATTGATGAAATTCTTGCTCGAGGAGGACCGAAACCCCGATGGGGAGCCATAAGGCAATGGTCACATAGGAACCAGTCACATGGAGCTCGGCATAGCCGAAAAGGGGCGAATGCACAAGGAAGAGGCACATCAGGTATCGGGATATCGGGAATTCCGTAGACACGGGGTTCATGCAATTCGATATTGCGATATCCGAAATCCTGATAAGAGATAAGACTGCGGTCACAATGAGAGGTAGTGTGGACCATGGGCATAGCTTGGAGGGCCAACACGCTAGGATCATATTGGGGATCAGAGAATCGTGAGTCCTAAGGACTTGTGAGGTTCGACATTTGGAACCCCGAAACTCCGATGTAGGATAGGACTGGGGTCACATGGAATGACGGTCATATGAGAAGGGATGTCTAGCATGGAGGGCTAACACATAAAGTGTCGTATCGGTGAATCGGTAATTGGGAGTTTGAAGGAACATAAATTTTTGACATTGGGGATTACGAAACCCTGAAGCCTGATAAACATGATTCCTAGGGGGAAATTTGGGCACTTTCCCAGGCTGAGGCCGTGAAGAAATGGAAAGACCTGAGGGTCAGATATTGACCAGTGATTCCCGGGGGGAATCCAAAGAGCCACTTCGGCTCGGTTGATGAAATTGAACGATCCTATATACCCATAAAACTATATATATACACACATATAACAACATGTATACACCGATGAATGAATTTATAAATACAAGTGAAATAAATTGAAAGCAGAACACCAAAATCCGTACAGAGCAGGAGTTACAAGAAAATCATTTATTTCGCACTGCAAAAAAAAAATATAGGAAATTACCATTCATTACCACAACATAAGGAAGGTTTATGCAAGTTTTTGACTCAATCAACTCAGCATTCGTCACGGAGGTACTGAGACTGTGCACAAGCTGGAGGACTGAACCGTACCTCTTACCATACCTGAGGGAGAACTCCGCAAAGTGTAGAGACAGGGGATTGGTTCCCAACATTTCAAAGAGACTGGACTCCAAGTCCTGGATCTTGTCAGGGACCATATCAATATACTTTGTTTCTGCAAAATGAACTGGAGCAGATACAACAATAACCAGCGCTAGTGGGGCTCTCTGAACAACGGTGAGAATGTGAGCCATGGCAAGGGAAATCCAGGAAACCTCTGACCAGAGCAAAGATAGATCTGTGGAGGAGAAAGAATGATGCAAGGAGGGTCTCAGTGAGTGAGAAGAACGCGTAGGGATTCGAAGAGTTGACAGGTGTAGAATTTGGGGGTTAGATACGAGGAAGCTTGAGAAAACTAGACGAGTAGGTGGAACCCATGCGTGCCTG
>JASDQU010200700.1:2275-12304 GCA_032191745.1 Picea mariana
CCTATATCGTTAATAATATGTAGCACATTCGGTCCTATCTATTTATTCACTAATCTCAAGTTGTTTTGGCTTTCAAATCCATGTACTCCACATGTATCCAATATTATCTGGGTCATGTCTTTATATTTGTTATTTTATGATAAAATATGAGTTCTACATGATGACGAAGTCTTATTTTAATCAAATTTATTAATTTTATATAGGACATATGAGCATTGATGACACCATCCTCCTAATTGTGCTTACATAATATTTTGTTAAAACTTCTAGCTTAGTACCTAAAGCCTCTATTTCCAAAACATTTATTCTTATTGAAGTAACATTCCATGTATTATTTTGGAGAATTCTTTGGTGCATACTTAGAAGAGTATTTCTCTGTAGAGATTTAGTTATTTGTAATAATCATTTTTCCCTTTAATGAACTATAAATTTTATATTAATATATACTAATTTAGGGGTTGCGAATCTAGCTTTGGCTTCCAATATTGTGTACAATCTATAGAAATGGTAGAAAAATCATCATTGTCATATTGGCAAGGTGCTTATTTTATTCTTTGTTTAGGTCATTTTGTTTCTAACAAGTGTATATGAAGTTGTTAAACTAGTTAATTGAGGTAGATCAAGTTAATTGGTACCTTCAAACTGATTTTGAAGTTTGTATTGAATGCATGTGGTATACTATTTGAAAAGGGGTTTTTTTGATAGGAAACCTTCCAATGGAACACTAATGACTAGAAGACTTTGATTATGAAAAATTTCAAAATTTTAGGTCTCGATTCATTATTCCTTCAGTTGATTCTTTAGCTTGTCTAAATGGGCCTTTTTGTTATTGCAAAAAACGATTGAAACACAAAATACATAGGTTCATACTTTAGTGCAAAAAAATTGCATCCCTCAAATATGTAGACATGAGATACTATTGGAACAACTTTGGGAGTAGTAGAATTAAATGAAAATATTATAGTAGATCAAGAAGAGAGGGATATGGAACATTTGACATTGATGGTTATTGAAAACTAGGTAATTTCTTTCTCAGTGGTTTATTAGGATTAAGTGCATTTGTTGAGCCAAAGCTCACTAAAACCAAATATTTATTTTTGGAAAATAATATCTATGTATAATGTTTTGGGGGGCATTGCTTAGTATTGCATACTTGGATATGAAATCTAGGAAGGTGATAAAGTTAAAGTATCAAATCAGTATGATGGTATCATAACCAAAATTTGAAAAATTCATTCACTTTCTATAATTCATTGAGGAACTGAGTCTCGGAGATGGTTCTGTATTATTAAGATCATGAGTAACATCCCTCTTCCATATGAAAATAATCTAGATAGATGAAAATGTTTTAAATAGAAGGAAGTTTCATATAGTGGATTTTGAAATATTTGGAAAATGTGTAGATGTTCTTCATGTACTTGTCCAATTGGAGACTACAACACTTGATGTTGTTGAGTTTATGGAGAAAACATTTATGTACTAGTGGATTAGCTCGAAACTCAATGTACATAACTTTGTGTGTGTGTGTGTGTGTTCTTGATTTTATAGTGTACAATTCTATCTAATACGAGTTTACATGTTTATAATTTAATCTCTTTTTGATTCACATGTATGACAACGATGAATATATATATATATATATATATATTCATAAATTAAGATGTGTACAACAAGTAAGTAGTATATGATCATTTTGTAGCATCTCAATCACCTAGATCTAGGTATCTTCATCTTTAACCATGTTGAACCCACTCCTCCTTATACAAGGCTCTTGATCTATCACTATGGTTAAAGGATGATGCATGAGCATTTTCCATCAGAAATCAACCACTTTAGTAGGCCTATGATGGTCTTAGAATTTACTAAAGGAAGTGGGTTCTCTTAATGGAATTATCGTATTTTCCTAAGCTGTTAATGTTAATTAAGTTCTAGAAAAAACTTGTATAAGAAGAGTTTGTTTGATTAAATTGTCATGTAATGTAACTAATCTGCCTAGTTAGCAGATTTCAGGGATCTTATACAAATATTAGGTTTAGGTGTCGATCTCTTGGAGAATTTTTGGATTTGAACCAATTTAGTAAGTTTTATATTGTAAGCCTACGGACATGATAGGGGTGGCCAATTGGATAGAAATATGGCCAAAAAGAAAGTGTGGCCAATAGAGAAAAATAAAGCCAAAGAGAGAAGGTTGACCAAGGAATTGGATAGAAAAGTATTTTCTAAAACCATATACATTGACCAAGTGAATGAAAGCATTGGGACTGTGTATATTTCTCTGTGGATATGCATGAATGGTTGATAATCCATGAATGAACAATCGGGACTATGTGAGAACCAACGCTTAATCGTAATCATAGTAGAGCGAGTGGTTTTTTGTTGGAAGGAATGAGTTCGAGAACGAAGAGCCAAGTTTCCATGCAGTCACCAAGAATAGAAGCACAATGGAAATCTTGTAATAAAAGGAAAATTGATCTTAAATAAATCAACAGTGGAGATATAATCTGATTTCCATACTCTCTGTTCCATACAATACATATTATGTGTTGAACGTATTGTGTTTTGATATCCCATTACAATGATATTTCGATATCGTGGTTCGCAATAAGGTTCCATATAATGGACTTAGTGATTTTTGAACCTTTATGATATTAAAACACCCCGATACCTGATACCCGATATATTTAGTGTTGGGTTATGGCACAAGGTTCTATGAAGGGTTAGTGCTCAGGTTCTAGCACTTGGTTCTATCCGTGGTATTGTGGAGTTTAGTGTGTGAGTCTTGGGTCATCGCCTCACTCTTAAACTACATAGTCTACACACAATTAATTTGGAACCTAAGTATGAAGAGTTTAAACACATTATTCTATTGCAATATAGAGTAGCTAAGGTTAGTACTACAGATTGGAACCAAGTTTTGGTGTTGAAGCATCGATCTGATCTGCCATCAAATTTTTGGTAAGAGAGAAGAGAAGCACGAGTCTTTGTTATTATGCTTGCATCAAGTGGTATCAGAGCAGGAAAATCCTACTTACATCGAGGAAGGATTAAATAAAGGAGTAACTTCATATTGAAGAGGTAGATCTTGCAGGAAGAGGATGGAAATTCCAGTAGAAGAGATGGGTAAGAAAAGTGAAGTAACAGAAGAAAGGGAAAGTATGCAAATTAGTAATTGCGGAAGGAAACTTGTGAAGATTAATGAAAATGAGTAGAGGATACAGGTCAAGTGATATATGGAGGTAAGGTATGTGTTTTTCATTTAACTTACAAAAATTCATGTATTTTTTTGAAAGTAAGACTTTTGTGTGTTAAAGTAAAGGGATAAAGTTTAGCAGAGGAACTTTGAAGATGCATATTAGAGGACATTCCATCCAAAGAGAAGAGTTGGATAGAAATATTTGGAGGACAAGATCTTAGAATATATATTGTAGGTAATGAATATCATATTTTGCAATAACTCTGGTAAATAAATATTTGTGTTTACAGATAACAACAAGGGAAGACATTGTGGAAGAATCTTTACAGCTAGTAAAGATGTGAAAGAAGGAGGAGAATTGTGGAATTTCTCAAAATAAATTGAGAAGGAGTGCCAAATCCTAGAGGAGCAGAGGAATATCAAGAAGTTTCCAGAGGAGAGAATCAGAGATACTAAAAGGAAAGGCTCAGGAGAAGAAGTGTGGTGAGGTATATTGTAGTAGGGTGAAACAGACTTATTACTGCAGAAGCTTACTTGCAGCTTACAATTGAGCATGGAGAAGATCAAAAAGGAAGAAAAGATTATGACTATGGAGATTCATGTCAAGGATTCAGTATAAATACACATCCATATGAGAGAAAGTTACAAAACAATTGGAAGAAAAAATATGAGTGATAAGGAATTTGATAGAGAGATTGTTGAGTTAAAAGAAAAACTCAATGAGATGATGAAGTTGTTACAGGAGAGAGTTAAAGAAGACTAAAGATATGGTTGGAATTTGAATACTAAGATTAAATGGCCTATAGTGCAGTTGTTTGCAATAAATTTGAGACTGTAACTAAAGCAAAAATTGAATGCTTGGATTATAAATGAACAGTAACTCAAGGAAGTTGAGTATAGAAAGTCCTTGGAAGCAGGACAAGAAGTTTACTTTTGTGAACTAGAGCATGGAGTAATGCTTGGAGAGGAAGATGAGGGACAACATGAAGACCTCATGAAGGGCTTGGAGATTTCAATCCAGCATAAAGAAAGGATTCTAGTGGACTATTAAGGGACTCAGAAGTCTCATGTTTTTAAAAATAAGAATTTGTGTGTATGAAGGTTATATAGGTTATGAAGATGGACAATGATTAAAAAATTCCATAAATAAAGAGGATGATGAAAAATTATCTCAAGGACACAGAGATCAAGAGATTCTAGTAGATGGAATGAGAAGAAGCAACTTTGTGACAAAGAAAGAGAATGCAAATATTGAATACAAGAGATAGAAATTTGAGGTAGTGCTCCTAGATTTCAATGAATAACTAAAGTTGTTGGAAGATTGGTTAGCAAAGCCTAAGGTTGAAAATGGATACCTCGGAGAGGAAATTGAGGTAATGGTTTTACCTTTAGAAGATATATTTTGTTGAGTAAATGTGAATGTATGCTGACAGAAAATGAACGAGGAATTGTCTTTGAAGACAACAACAAGGTTCTAAGAAAAAATTCTCCACAAGAGAACAAGATGGATGAATACCATACCAAATTTTTAGGACTAGTTATTGAATAGGAAAATTTCGAGGAAACATCAAGTCAACATAAGGATTTAGTAATTAAGGAATGGGACATTCCTTTGAAGAAATTCAAGCAACAGGTGGATTCTTATGACGCGGTTTTCAACAACCACATGCCTTATGGAAGTATGAGGGAGATCTTGAGGAGAATGCACAAAAAAGAATTACATAACCTAAAATTGTTTTAGAGGACATCCAATAGGACAAATATGATGCTAATATCAATGAAATTTAAAGGACTATAAATGAAGGAAAATATCAAGGATATGCATATGAAGGATTAAGTATTGTGGTGGAAAATAAGCTAGAAAAACAAGTTGTGTTTATGACTGAAAATGAGCTCCAAGAATGTCTCGAGGAAAATATTTTGTATAATATGTTTATTATGTGTGCAGATGTAAGCAGACAAACTTTTGAATATGGAAGAACACAACCTTCCACAAAGAAACAAGAATATTGGAAAAGGAAACTATGTGTCTTAGAGAATCGTGAAGAAGAATGGGAGAGAGTTATTATAACTCTCACACAAAACATGGCTGAGATAATGTCTAAAGAAAGGAAGAACAATGTACAAGGATATGATAAAATATAAATTGGTGTAGAGGATATAGAATCAGACCAAATGCAGAGGAAATTCAAGGAAGAAAAGCTAAAGAGAAAGGATTTCGGAAGACTTTAGAGTTGAGACAACATTCTCAGGAAAATGATGTGAAGAAATCACTAATTTGGCTTGGAGATACTTCAAATGATAAAGTACATGGAGTCTTGAAATGGGTTATGCAAAATTGTAGTGATGAAAGTATGGAGCTTGCCAAAGAAAGGATGGAAATGAATAATGATAGCAAGGTTGAAGCAAATGATCATTGTTGTGTGACCATGGATAAATACTTACAAAAATGTATAGAATGTTTATTTATAATATGCCATTTTAATGAGAAATTAATAAAGGTAATCAAAGAACATAGTATGTTTGAACATTCACATTCATGTAAATTGAACATGCAACTTAGAGATATGCATTATTGGTTGTATAAGATTTTATTTAGTGAGGAATATCCTCAAGAAATTGGGGACATAATAAAGTGTGGAGACAAAGAGATGGAAGCAACCATACAAAATTTATGTGGACATTTGAAGTAGTCAAATTGCATCAATGGTGTGTGCTAACAAAAGAAAAGACTGAGCATTGAATTGGAGGAGTTCTGGAAACAATTGATAAATATTTCCAAGTGGAAATACCAAAGGAAGAAGAAGAAAAGAAGTAGGTAAGTACAATTTATTGAAGGTACTAGTGAAAGAAAGGAGATTAAATAGACAAAAAGTAAATTTTGGGATTCTGGAAAGTTGCAGGCAACAACAATACAACAACAAGGTAGAAAGACAAGTGGACAACAACATAATATTTGGGATCCAACATGACTTCGACAAGTGGAGGACTCATGAACACGAGATCATGGAAATTTTTGTACCCTGGGAGTCTAATGCAGGAGCATTTCCCATAAAAAATAAACCATTTTTAATAGGCCTAGGAGGGTCTTAGAATTTACTAAAGGGAGTAGGTTCCCTTAATGAAATTATTGTATTTTTCTATGTTTTTAATTAAGTTATAGAATTTTTTTTTATATAAGAAGAGTTTGTTTGATTAAAATTCCATGYAATGTAACTAATATACCTAATTAGCATATTTTGAGGATCTTAGAGAAATATTAGGGTTAGGTGTATATCTCTTGGAGAATTTTTGGATCTGAACCAATTCARTAAGTTTTATATTGTAAGTCTACYGACATGCTAGGGGTGGCCARCTGAACATAAATTTGGCCAAGGAGGGAGTGTGGCCAATAGAGGAAAATCTATCCAAAGAAAGAGASAGGGGGGTTGAGGAAATGCCCTRACTATGGAATTAGACAGAAAGGTATTTTCTAGAACCATATACAGTGACAAATTTAATAAAATCATTGTGAATATGCATATATTTCTATGTGGATATGTGTGAATGTTTGATAATCCGTGAATGAAAAACTGGGACTGTGCGAGAACCAACACTTAATCATAATCATATTAGAGTGATTGGTTTTATGTGTGAATGAATGAGTTTGATAAGGAAGAGCCAAGTTTCCATGAATTCACAAAGAATAGAAACACAACGTAAATCCTGTAATAATAGGAAAATTGAGCTTAAATAAATCAACGATGGAGATCTAATCTGAGTGATCTAGATCAAGGTTCCAGAAGGGACACACAACATATTCCCACTAGAGTTGAATATTGGTATTGGCATAATTATTTTGTAGTTTTTTCAAGAGATAACTGATAGGAAATATCATAATATTTGGTATCGAGGTTCCATACTCTAGGTTCCATATCGGGCTCAGAAATATCTATTAAGTGTTGAACATATTGTGTTCTAGTATCCCGGCACAACAATATTTTGATATAGTGATATTTCAATATCATGGTTCCACAAAAAGGTTCCATATTAGGGCCTCGACGATTTTTGAACCTTTATGATATTACAACACCTCGATACCTGATACCCTATATATTTAGCATTAGGTTATGGCACAAGGTTCTATGAAGGGTTAGCACTTGGGTTATAGTGCTTGGTTCTAAATGTGGTCTTATGGATTTTACTTCACGAGTCTTAGGTTAGTGCCTAAGTATTATCTCCATTCTCTTTCATCCTTACTTGAAAGGATCATCCTATTTTCCCGATGTAACATTTACCACAAGAGAAAATCACCTTATAGACTCATTTATATTGGCAATGGTTTGAGATGTATGTAATTGATCTCATCTTTTGTCTTATGGTTTCCAATGGTTTTAAAGAGGTCATAATTTATTTATTTCTCAAGAATTTGGAAATTTTATGAGTGAATCCTTTGATGTAGGGGAGGTAGGTTGTCTTGTCAAGGTGATTGTTTCTAGAACATGGTTCACCTCCTGCCTTTTTTAAGGCTCTACTAAGTGTCTTCCTAATATCTCTATTCTTTTATCCTATGCTTTTGAAAACCTTTTTAAGGTGATCCTTCTCTTCCCTAGGTGTATATCGGTGGCCACCCACCTATTCCACTGGCTCAAAGAACAATTTCCATTTTGGCTGTTTTTTTATAGTTTTCGGGTCCCAAAATTCTGGGGTCGTTTTGAGGCCCTAAATGACGTTGTTTGGGATCAATATCACCTATAATTTCACTGGAGGCACATGCTAGGATGAACATAATATGTACTCCTTGCTTATACCTTTGCAATGGTGTATCGAGGTCCCCAAACGAAGATCGTATGCAAAAGTTATGCCCTCGAGAAGTTGACGTATCAACTACCCCCATCGAGGCCCACAAACCTTTTGGCGTTTCATCTCTCGAGGTTATGTTTTTGGATGTTTAGGGTTTTATCATTTATGTTTTATGTTAAAAATGCCTTTGGAGCCTCATTGTATTCATTTTCTTGTGAATGAGTGTAGCCGTCACATCTCTTCTCAGAGATAAGCTACCACCATTCGAGCAAGTTTGTTTTAGTATGCATTTTAACAGTTTTAGCAGATTCTATTTATTAATAGAAGTCAAGTTTTACTGTATCTCTGTGTGTTTCTTTTCTATACATATATATTTCATTTTGTTCCATTTATAAATCTATATCAGTGGTATCAAAGTGATCTTCTCTTTATTTGTTTCTCTGTGCATGTCCCCAACGAGGTCAGGGTAAAAGGAGTTGGGACTTGAAGTAGTTGAGCCCTTGCAATACCATCCTAGCCGATCACAATGACCTCCCATGGATGAAGAAAAGAGAGACGATGGAGCAAGAGATCCTTTTATATTGTTTCTCTAGGAATCCCTCACGCGATAAAGGAATGAGATGATGGATAACTTTGCACAGATCCTTCGACGATTGCCAACAGGTGACACATATTCATGAAGTGACCACTTTGGATTCGTCTCCCCCTTCAAGGTATGAGTTAATTTTGATATCCCCTTATTTTAAGGCCAAATAGATGTGGTTGCTATAGATAAATGGTTGAGTCTACTAGAAGGGTATTTTTTGGTCCATAATTTTTTCGATAGAGAAAATATTACCTTTGTGATCCTTAAGGTTGTCCCCCATATCAAGGATTGGTGGGAGACTTAATGTGAGAAAAATGCCACAGAGCAATCTACAATATTTTCGGTTGCATACACTTGGGATTATTTCAGATATTCTATTAAGGAACAATACTACCTTGGTGGAAGCTACGATGACCAGTATACAAGATGGACCACACTGCGACAGGAAAGGGGCCAGATAATACTAGAGTTCGCAAATATATTTCATACCTTACACACAAAGATGGGTATCAAATACTCCAAATGACATATGGTGCTCAAGTACCGTAGTTGTTTTCATAGATACATCAAAACAAAAATGGAGTTTCTGGACATCTCATCAATGGGCATGGCTTATCGATATGATGTCAAAATCGAGCAGAAATTTAAAAATAAGAAGCAAGAGTTTGGATCTGAAAATTCCTCACAGTAGAAGCAGGAAAAAGACATCCCCAATCCACATAACAAAGGATAGAGAAAGGATGGAATCCCTTAGGAAAACAAGTCCAAGCCACAAACAAACAAGGGTAATGAGAAGACGAAGAAAGACAATGGGAAGTGGAATGAATTCCATAAAATCCCCTGGCATAACACCGATCAATGTATCTCAAAACAATCATTGGTGGTTGAGATGAAATCCTTAGAGTCAGAGGCAGGTTCTGACTATGAATAAGATCTAGATAAGGGGAAGCGAATCATTTATGAAGAACCTAGTTCCACTGTCGCTACCACCAAGGTCCAACCAAGTGAACTAGAAGAATCAGAGGAAGGTGAACTCCTTTTTCACTCACATATGTGGGTGAAGAGTGCTCCACTCCATTTAATTTTCGATAGTGGAATTCAAAAGAACCTGATTTCAACAGAGGTCGTCAAGCGGTTGAACCTGCCGATGAAACCACACCTATATCCCTACACCATCGAGTGGCTCCTCCAAGGAAGATATTTTTGCGTCATCCAATAATGTCATCTAACCTATGCCATCAATCCCTTCAAGGATGATGTATTATGTGATATTTCCCCCCTTGAAGTTTGTGATGTTATTTTAGACAAACTATACTTGCAGAAATGACATTTTGTCTATGAGTTTAGACCTTGTAGCGTTATTATTACTTTGGGTAGACAATTTTATAGGATATCAGAGGTAGCTCCACCTATCACCATTTCTTTGATCTATGTTAAGAAATGCAAGACGATCATTTCCCAGACCAAG
>JASDQU010200702.1:8873-19718 GCA_032191745.1 Picea mariana
AAATGGATGTCTAGTAAATAATCAACCAATCTATGCTTGCTAAGTTGTTGCATGTATATAAAATTCAAATGTCCAAACCTTTTGTGCCATATCCTACTACTTACATCAGCATGAGTAAGTAGTAAAGAAGATTTAGGTTCAATGAATTCAAAAAATGTATACAATCTAGACTGATGATTTACCTCACCGGTAGCAACCCTGGAGTTGGTTTGCATGTCATAGATGTCCACATAATTTGGTGTGAATATGACTTTCTTTTCGATGTCGGAATTCGTCATCTGATATGCGGAGAGAAGGTTGACAGAAAGTTTGGGAACATGCAACACGTTCTCGAAGCTTCCGTTGGTGAGTTCAATCCTTCCTTTGCCAGTGACTTCGACATAAGAGTTACCCCCCATCAGAATAGGAAGACCTTTTCATGCATCCAATGAAGAATATACTTATTCTGAGGAAGCCATGTGATGTGATGCTCCTGAATCTACGATCCAAGCATCGAGAGAGGAGTTGATTGCAATCAAGGCATGGCTAGAATTGCCTTTCTTGGAATTCGGATATTTTGGCTTCTTCTTCTTGGCACCGTCGGGGATGCGATCTCCAAGGTTGTTTTGCTGAAGTATTTGAGACATAAGATCTATTTTCTTTTGCATGCATGCGGATTATGGATAGAATCCTTTGTGACAGTACGAGCATTTATCCCCTTTTCTTCCCTTTTCCCCTTTGGATCCGGAGGCATCGGTGAAGGGTTTTGTGTACCCTTCCTTCTTCGGATGTGCATGAGCTTTCTGTTTATCTTTATCTTTATATTTATGATATTTTTGGCTTCCATCATGCACAGTGAGTGCATGTGCCCTTGGGCCTTTGATTGTGCCCATGTTGATGAGCTTAGTTTTCTCTTGTGTCAAGGATTCGATAAAGTCCTCAAGAGAAGGCATCTTCCAGGTGGCTCCAGAGGTGAATCTGATAGTATGGAATGTAGATACGAATACAGATAATTCAAGACCAAGCTTGGAGAGAATGGTGAGAACCATTTGTTTCTCCTCCTTTGATTTATCAAACCCCTAAGCTTTGAGTGGAAATAGTAAATCCTTGAATTTTGTAAAGAAATATTGGATATTCTCGAAGCTTTTTGGATCCAATGTGAGCAGCTCCACCTCCAACATGTCTACCCTCATCTCATCCTATTTTCCAAATAGCCCTTCCAAGGTGGTCTAGAATTCATTGGGAGTCTTACAGGAAGATATATGAAAAAGGAAATCAGGAGAAATAAGACTGCAAATTATTCTGAGTGCCTCATCCATACGATTTAAATACTTGGATTTTTCTATGGCTGATGTAGGTTTTGTATCTATATTCAAGGTTAACCTGTACAATTCTCTGGTTCAGATATGTATGGCTATTTTCTCCTTCCATGCAAAATAGTTGTAAGGTGTAAGAATGAATTCTTTTTGGAATTCCATCTTTCCACTGTCTTCAATCTTTTGTACCTGCAAAACATTTTGGTGTAGCTTTTGCTTAGCAATCCGTCGGCTTTGATACCATGTAAATGTGTTGAACCTGCACATAATAGATCTAGCTAAACAATAATACACACATTTGTAGAGAGAATTGGAGAAAGAAGAGGGGTTTCAATCCAGTCCAGTAATAGAAGAGTTGGTAAATCCTACTCAAATATGATATTGTGTCGAATCCACAACCCCATGTGCATCACCATAATAAAAAATAATAGTTGAATACTTGTCAAAAGAAATTGCAGCTAGCCAAAGAAAACAAAATATTAGCGCTCATAGTAGTGGAAGTAGTGCACAAAGTCAAAGTCAGAATCAGATTCAACCAGCATCACCAAGAGGAGGGACTACACAAAGCAACATGGTAGGGGTAGATAATACTCTTAGACTTCCTGATTTCCAGGGAGTGGGTTTAGAGGATCCAGAACAACATATGTTTTTTTCGAAACAATTTGGGCCACTAAGAATGTACACGATGAGGCTATAAATATTGAGCAGTTAGTGACAACATTTAGAGGTCGTGCACTAGTATGGTATATGAAGTTGTAGAGTATCACGCCTACATGACAGGCTAGGACTTTGGCAAAAATAAGGCAAGCGCTGTTGAAAGAGTTCAAGAAGCTAAAGTTGGAGTCAAAGTATGGGAATTCGATCAGGGATTTAAGGATGTGATGGGTAGACTGACTTTCCAGATCCTAGATCAACAACATCATGAATGGTTTATTGCAGGGCTTCTACCACACATTCGTAGACCATTGATTTAACAGAAGGTTGTGTTGCAGCCCGAGGCATTGGAAATTGCAATGAAATTGGAATCATCCCTGGTGGGAGACAGTGGAGGAATGGTGCACGTGCAGACGCAATTGGATGCATTGACGATTCAATTGGAAGAACTAACAAAGGGAAAGGAAAAATGTGAGCAAGTATGGTGTACAAAATGTAGGACTGAAGGCCATCACAAGGACAAATGCCCAACACTTGCGCAATATTTGGCGACAGGAGCACTGAATCCATTATCGGGAGAAGGATATTGAGAGATATGTAAGAAATGGGGCCATCACCCAACAAAGTGTCCATTACTACAAAAATATCAGAGTACCACAAGAAAATTGTTCTGTAACTTTTGCAAATCAGTGGGACATGAGGAAAAGGATTGTCGTGCATTCGACTTAATGAGGGAGTGCACATCAGATATGTACATTATCCAGGAAGAGAATGTCGCAGCAGAAGCGGGGGGTATGCAATATAACAATCAAAGAGGTTCCAATCAAGGGAACATAGGAAACTTTGGCAGAGGTTGAGGTAGAGGGAATTTCAGTAGAGGAGGAAGAGGACCGATTATATGTTATAATTGTAATCAACCTGAACACTTGGAACGAGACTGTCAGAATCGGTGTACAACATGCACATACTGCAAAGCATTGGATCATGCGAAATAATATTGTCCTCAACTAGTTTCGAAATAATAGGTCAAAGGAAACTAGAATCAGAATCCAAATCAGAATGTGCAAAATATATCAGCTGAAAGACGTAACGAAGGACCAAGAATAACAGTGGTTACTTGTGGAGGAGCTAGAACGGGGGTTGATGTGACAAATGGAGGAAAGTAGACTGATCAATGGGTAAGGAAGTCAATGGGGCCTATGCCAACCTTTGATCCTCAACAGGAAAGGGAGACATATAAAAAAGCGAGAAAATAAGTACTTTGATAGGATTGGGGAGCATCAACATCATATGCGCCTCGTGTAGTAGATCACATTGTGCCATAAAGACCAATTGAAAAGGTAAGTACGCTAACATAATTCTTAAGGAGTTGTGTAGAGCTAATGAAAGATGAAATTGCACTAAGTACATTATATGACATGATCGATCATTGTACAAGAGGAAGGGAAACTCATATCACCCAAAGTATGGTAAATTAGGTACTGCACAAGAAGAGAACCAATGGAGAATTTAGATTCAATGTGCATATTGGGGAGTATGATGCGGACAATGCTATCTTGGACTTGGGATCCGATGTGAATTTTTTACTTAATAAAACATGGGAGATGATGGGAAAACCCAATTTAGTATGGTATCTTGTTCAGTTAAGGCTCGTAAATCAACAAAAAATAGTCTCGATTGGTCATTTGACAAGAGTACCTGTGAACATAGATGGGGTGAGCAGCATGGCAGACTTTGAATTTATTGAGATCATGGAAAAAAATCAACCATATCTAGCACTGATGGGACTAGAATGGGATTTTGATAACTAAGAGATCGTCAACTTGAAGAGGAGGGAGATGATATTTGAGGTTGGATATTTGAAATTTACTACACCCTTGGACCCATCAAAAGGAAAAAGATACATAGCACCAACCAGAGGAAATGGCATTGACAATGTATACGACATGAAAACACAGATGGACGATTATGTTAACCCTACAACAGATGGTGCGTTAAGTTGGTGAAGTATCAGTTCATGTGCATCATATTTTGAAGAAGGTCTAGAGCATTGGAAACAGAGGATGCAAGAGGTATCAACTAGACAATGTGCACGCATAACTTGATCCTTGCGTTGGATTGGAATAATGATGTGTGTTCCACCCAGGTATGATGGATTAAATGATATAGGAATGTTTATAAAGGCATTTGAATTGTAGGTACCAGAACAAAAAATATTGTTAGCACTAGTTGTTGTCTTAAAGGAAACTCCAGCTAGATGGTGGGATGCACACATAGAGGAAATGAAAGATTGGTCACAGTGCAACAGACTAATGTAGATAAGGTTTGGCTCCGAGGAAGAAAAAAATGAGTAGACGTACACAAGAGAGAGTGATCCAACAGATCATGTTGAACAATGAAAGGCTTTATGGAGTTCAGTACCAAAAACGGAATGGATGCACAGATTTATACACATAGTGGACACAATTCCGAAGAAGTTGTATTTGGAATTGGAAATGCAGAGGGAGACAACATGATGGGAAGAACTGGTCCATAGGTTCAAAATCACGTTCACATTTGAACATGAATCTCCATCAACAGATGCAATGCTAAAGGCTATCTGAACAAATATCTTCTCAGAAGAAGGGATGATGGAGGTGATAATAGTATGCAGTGCACACATAGCCAAGATGACTCTCCATGAGCTATTGGAGTGATACAATGTAGCTAAGGAGGAGCATGATGAAGAGGATCCCAGAAATATAAAAGTACCCGAGATAGAAGGAGAACAAGAAATAGAATAGCCAGAGCTTGAATCCACCGCATATACACAATCTATACATATGCAGAAGGTAAACATTGGGATGACAGAGAATCCCAAGTTTGCGCAGATAGGAGATTATTTGAGTGATGAGATAGTTGAGAAGATTGCAGTCTTACTGTGAGAATATCATGACCTATTCCCAACAATTTTTTCAGAGATGAAGGGAATACCAGGAGACTTAGCTGAGATGAAGATACCACTGAAACTAGAAGCTAAGCCAGTGCGACAAAGGCCTTATAGGTTAAATCTGAGGTACAAGGAAAAAGTGAAGGACGAAATAGACAGGTTGTTGGATGCAAGACTTATTGAACTGGTGGAGGAATTTGAAAGGATCAGTCCAATGTTAGTGCAGGACAAAAATACAGGAGGAATCATGATCTGAATGGATATAAGGAAGTTGAATTACGTGTGCTTACATGTCCCATTCCCAACACCATTCAGGGATGAGGTACCAGAGAATGTAGGAGGACAAGAGACTTATTCTTTCATAGATGGTTTCTCTGGGTACCATTAGATAAAAATTGCGCAGGAGGATCGACATAATACCACGTTTGTGATAGAGTGAGGGAGTTATTAGTATACACTTATGTCATTCATATTGAAGAATGCCCTTGTGGTGTTTTCCAAAGTAGTGGTTGCATCATTCAAGGAGTTCATCCATAAGTTCCTAGAAGTTTACTTGGATGATTGGACGCTGTTCAATCTACTGAAGGATCATATAGAAGTCCTTAGGCTCATGTTGGATCAATGATGACAGTGTCAGATTTTGCTGAACTTGAAGAAGTGTATATTTTATGCACCATTTGGAATTTTGTTGGGACATGTAGTGTGAAAATAAGGACTATTAGTAGATCCAGCTAAGATTGTAGTAATTCTGGATTTAGAACCTACTACATCAATTAGTCAGCTGAGGGAAACATTGGGTCATAAAGGTTATTACATGAAATTTATCAAAGGATATGTGCATATCACAACACCAATTGAAAAGTTATTGAAGAAGGAAGCAGATTTTCAATGGAATGAGGATTGCCAGAAGGGGTTGGACACTTTGAAACAAAAACTTGTAACTGTGTTGATTTTGATCTTTCTGGGTTGGAACAAAGAGTTCCATGTACATGTAGATGCATTGTCCATAGTGTTGGGCGCAATACTATCCCAACTAGGGGAAGGAGACATAGATCACCCAATTTATTTTGCAAGTAGTAAGTTTTCTATAACAAAGAAGAATTATACTACCACATAATGAGAAGGATTGGAAATGGTCTACGCACTATAGAAGTTCATACATTATTTATTGGGTTCTCACTTTAATATGTATACAGACCATTCTACATTAAAATACTTATTCAACAAGCCAGTGTTGGGGGGGAGAATATGAAAATGGATATTATTATTCCAGGAATATGACTTTGAGGTTATAGTGAAACTAGGGAAGTTGAATGAAGGACCATATCATCTATCGCGCATATTGTCAGGAAAATATGCAAGCAATTTAGATGATAGCTTCCCAGATGCACAACTATTTACAGTAAATATGGTGGATGATTACTTCTTAAACATCGTACAGTTTCTAAGTACATGCATGGCTCCAACTGAGATGATAGTGGCGCAAAAGAAACAACTGGTAGTGAAAGAAACAAATTACCAGTTCATTGCAGAGAATTTATACAAGTTGGGTGTAGATGGAATATTGAGATGTTGTGTGTTGGAACACAAGAGACTGATGATACTTGAAGAAGCACATGATGGGATTGTAGGAGAACAATATCCAGGGAGAGAAACTACACAAAATATTTGGTGTGTAGGACTTTGGTGGCCTCCACTTCACAAGATGTGAGGGAGTACTGTCAATCATGCGATGTATGCCAATGAGTGGGAAATCCATCTAGGAGGGATGAAGTGCCTTTGAATCCACAGGTTACATTGAAATCATTTGAGAAATGGGACATAGGATTTGTGGGTCCAATCAACCCACAAGCAAGAAGATCGATGGAAAGGTACATAATCACTACGAAAAAGTATTTGACAAAGTGCATAGAAGAAACACCCATTACAGACCGCATTGCGGAGACTGCTGCGCGATTTTTGTTCGATAATGTAGTCACAAGGTTTGGATGTCCACGCATATTACTCAGTAATCAAGGTACACACTTTTTGAACAAAACAATTGCAACATTGACAGAGGATTTCCAAATTCATCATCAGAAGAGTACCCCATATCAGCCTCAGGTGAATGAAACAATGGAGGCTTTCAATAAAATCTTGGAGAATGCCTTGACAAAAAATTGCAATGTATGGTGAGACAATTGGGACTTAAGAGTTCGTACAATATTGTGGGCTTACAAGACTACAAGTAAAAATTTAACAGGTCATACACCTTTCAGATTGGTCTATGGATGGGATGTGGTGATGCCAATGGAGTTCATTTTACCTAGCCTGCACATTGCAACAATCACTGAGCTATCAGACACTGGCGCAATAGAGGAGAGATTGGCACAATTAATACAACTCGAGGAATATCAGTTTGTCACAGGTTTCCATCAGCGTGTTCAGAAAGCAAGAGAGAAGTCTTGGCATTATCGACACATTAAACAGAATAAGTTTCAAGTAGGAGATCTGGTACTACTCTATGAAAACAAGTTTATGCAGCGTCCAAGAAAGTTTAGAATGTACTCGTTAGGACCCTATGTGATTCAACAGGTAACAAAGACAGGTGTTGCATGGTTGGAAACCTTGAATGGAGAACTCCTTGAAGGAATGGTGAATGGAAGTCAGCTAAAACTCTATAGAGATTGTCGGCAATGTGCGCAGTAATCTGGGCTATGCTGGAATACATGTATTATAGTAGTTGTACCATAGTAGCAAACAAGGAAAAACAAATAAAAATTATAAAAAGGAAGAAAATAAAATAAAAAGTAGATACAATAAAAAGAAAAAAAGTGTTTGAGTACCAAGGCGTAAGAACTTGCGCAGAAGGAATGGTCATCACACATCAAAATAGAACTGCGCCAATTTAGAAGACAATAAAAATATGAGATAGACTGTGAAGCACACAGATAAAACAACAAAGAACCAGTGCGCAGTTTGGCAATGACAAAACCGTTAAAATCATTAAAGCAAGGAAACAATGGTTATGAAGCAGGGGAAACAGGTCATAAAAGCCCCATATAAGTCTTAAATGGTAAAATTCATCAGAAATCATGACAAATCAGTAGTATGAGGGAAAAATCACACGACGGATTTGGTAATAAATGAGATTTTAATAACAACTCATCAACCATGGTGGCATATTGGACAGGGAATTTAAGGTAGGATGAGACATGAACAATTGGCATGAAGACACAAAAACAATAGGAAGTTGTTAAGTATAAGTCATTGTTGCATGCAAGCGGGAGCAAATAGAGTGAACCAAAGTGAAATTGAGAGTACTAGAGTTGAGCTACAACTACCCACGAAGAGACACAGAGATAGTCCAAGAATATGTCACATAAGTGGAATGGCACTGCCCAAAGTTGGAACACCATCTGCAGCAGCGAGAAAACAAGTGAAGCGACCAGTGGTGACACCATAGGTCAAGGAGGTAGCTGAAGGTTCGGTTTCGGCGCCAGAGGAAAGTTTCAACATAGACTACTTACCACCAAGGATGAATGTTGTGCCACCGATACATGTACCAGCCAATGAGAAGTACCCATAGGTACTCACACATGTCATGTCCTTTGACAACTGTTGTCAATTCAAATTCATACGAAGATGACTTGATTTAGTAATAACTCCAAGGTCTAAGTCATGTTTAACCAAATGTAGAAAATGTGGGGCATTGCATACACCCACCCTTCAAGAAAATTCATCTCGAAGTGATAGTCAACAAAGTAAAAAGATGATATCAATGTGTAGAAAATGCATCTTCCTTGTTTTGTAATCTTGACTTTGCAAAGGTATACTCAACATACAACATTTATGAATGGATCAAAGAAACTGTAAGGCTATCAATAGGGTTGTTACATCCTCCAACATAAACTAATGCCTCCCTTGGCAGTCCTAGCACCTTGCTAGGTTTCATAGCTTCCATAAACAACCAAGGATCCTCCTTGTTTCAAGTTGTCCATGCAAGCATATGTTTAAGGATCACTTCATACATTCATTAAGTGATATCATTTCATTATTTTTCTCAAGCTCTATTATTAATGTGATATCTATCAAGGAACCAAAATCCCAACATCTAACTATGCACAACTATTTGAGCATCATATGATAGATAACACCAATCCATTATCCATTTAACATGACTTAATCACTATCTACTATTGCATAAAGTAGGAAAACATCACTCTCACCAGGGAGTCCAATTCACTCACCTAAAATCATTCAAGAATTGTTAATAAAATCCCATAACCGATTTGTTAGCATTATTCCAAAAAATAACATAAAATCATCTCAACATGAATAAATAACATGCATAAAAACAACTAAGTATCTCCACTTAATAATTCTGATACTAGTCCTTGTTTTAAGCATCACATAGTTTAAAGTAGTCATTTCACCATTATTTGTGTAGTTTTCTACTTGTCAACTAAGTACCAAGGAGATGAGTCAAGCACTAAGTAGTAATAACCATTAGTCATTCCTTAGAGTAGTCACTGTCATACCAAATATCATTTTATAATTCATAATTAGGTAAAGCATTTGGGCAATTAGCATCATTATTGTCAAGTCAACCATTTACAACCATTATCAATTACCATCATTGTGTAAGGATGTACCATAGATGTATCAACAATTTTTTTGGTCAAACAACAATGTCTAATCTAATGACTCATCACCACCATTAGCTAAGTGTCATGATGACATAAAGAGTGGGGCACTAGATGGTCATCAACAAATCCATTCACCATTCAAACCCAAACATTCAAGATATTTCTCCACTACACTGAAATGTATTCCCCATATGGCTCTATGTAAAGGTGATATTGCTACATTCATAACTTTTATTTACACCTTCATAATGGATTCACATATTTTTTCTCAAGCCAATAATCATCTTCACAAAATCATACCTCTTAAATCATAAATATAGAGAAAATCTGGATCTGGTCTCTCTKTCAACATCTACAACCTTTTAAATCCACCTTTATGTTAAAATGCCATGTTCCAATTGCTAATTATTTCCCATATACGAGGGTCCAAAATTCTCAGTTAGATTAGGTTCAAGGTTACTTCTTTATGATACMAGTTACTTCTTTAAGTTCTATCTCAGCCTTAGAAACCTAATGTTTATATGTTATGTTCATTTTGCTCGTCACTTTCACCCTTCTTTCACAATAGCATCCAATTCCCTCAAGCTATTTAAATTCAATTATATGTGTAACTTGCCTTGGGTTTTGAAGGGGTCTAAGTTTATCTTARTGCACAAATTATTCCCCTCTCGATCAGGATATCAAYTATGTTTTTTTGGTAGGGATTCTAAAGGTCAACTTTAGGCACTACTATAACAATTATATCATTTGATAAGTTATGACTGCTATGTTCTCCTTGGACACCTCCAATGTACCACATTTCAGGTCTAAGAGAGGCCTAACAAGGACAAACAACATTACTTTATTTTATAAGGTATTATTCTCAACCTTCGTTGAGTGGTTAGAAGCTCAACCTTGCAATTCATGATAAGGCCCTATATATAGATTCTTTATTCTAATTCTTCTAAGTTCAATTATGGCTATATAGGGTCAACTTAACTCTCTAAATTAGATAGATATTCCTAAATAATTTACTCTAAGTCGAGACACGACAGATAAGTAAGAAGTTATTGTTTCCATATGCCTTTAGCAAATGATATTTCACAATAAGAGACAATCTTTATTATTTATTATGCAATGAGAGCTTAAAAAACTTCACTAGTGGCTCTAATTGAATTCCACTCATTACTATTTGGAATCTATGAAGAGCATTTCCCCTTAATTTTTATTTTCCATAAATTTTTAAAATTGCATTGCATAAGCTATGAGTTTATTTATTATTTTTAAGTGAAATAAGTTATAAATTTAATTTTAATATTAAAAAATATTAGTTTCAATTCTTTAAAGTTGTATTCGTATA
>JASDQU010200704.1:0-12918 GCA_032191745.1 Picea mariana
TCAGTCATTTGTGATTAATGAAATAAAGTCTTATTTCCGCTGCATCTCTGCGTTTATATGTATTTCTGTATTTCATTGTGTTCCTACATAAATCCGGATCATTGGGTTTCCACGTAAAACACCGGTGTACTGTCTATGTGTATGTTTGTTCATTTGTTCATTGCTTATTTACTCTACAGTTATTAGATGATAATGCTTCATTGATATAACACTTGGATTATATGTTTAAAAATGATTAAATTGCTCTATTACCGATTCACCCCCCCTCTCAATAATCCAACATAACGTTGCAAATAAGAACCTAAAAATCAACCCCTGGAATCGAAAAGTGGTGTAAATAGAAGCACCTTTTTTTTTTTTCAAATTACAACTTGCTTGAAACCACAAGCTTAACAACCTATGTTGTTGCAACAAAAAGCTTAAAATTAATCATCAAATCAAAAAGTAGCATCCCCCATTTTGTTCAGCATCAAAATTGAAACTTCTTCGAAACCAATGGCCTTGACAACTGATAGCACCGTAACTTTTGCAGTTAGAGTCAGTCCTATATGAGTCGTAGTTCATGTGTCAAAGCGTGTGAAGTTAGGTACTAAATAATGAATGGGTTGAAATCAAAAAATAGCAGGTGTGGCCCTTGGAGTCGGGAAAGGGAGAAATGATTAGTTATGTACGACTTGTAAAGGTCCCTTTCCCAAAAGATCGAGTCCTGTCAGAAAAGGGGAATTTACATGCCAGAGATCGAGGCAAGTTGTTGGGATAAAGGTCATGTCGATGGATATAACGATCATCATCATCTTATTATGAAGTCAGAAAGGTAAAAAAATCACATCGCTCATATCACGTATACTCTGTCGCTCTTATCATATGTACTTTGCCCACTTCAAAGTGTACCTATCGCACGAGTTTGTTGTGAAAATCTACAGCCTTCTTCCAAACTTCTCGTTGCCATGAATTTATCGTCCTCTTCCATGATTACATTCCTTTCCCGTTCAAGAATAAATATCGGTCACCCTGCATGCTTCTCCTTTACCTTCTAAATTTGTGCATTGTCTGTGGTTTTTTCTGTAAGTCCTAGAGCCTTTCATTGTGGAAAGGTTGTTTGCCATCGTTTGTATTGTGAGTATGTTCATTCAAGTTGTGGTGTCTTCTTCATTCTCAGTCATTTTTTAAATCCTATTGGATTTCACCTCAAGCTAGTTTGTTGGACGATAGTTTTTCTCGTAATCAGCCTCCCTTCTTTGGAGTTTATCCGTGTCGCGTTGAGTCCCTTTCCACGCCTAAATTATCTATCCTGTGACAAGTCTCATTGCACTTGCCACCATGCCAAAATTTTCTGCCACACTTCCCTATTGCGACGAGCCTACCATTGTTGTTTGTCACCACGTTGATCTCCTACTGCTCTAAAATTTCCCATCTTGCCTTGCGATCGCGCAGTGAATTCCTGAGGTTGATTTTGCTTGTCGCACAAAGTTTCTATCACTGCATTTCTGACAGGCCTCTGTGAAGTACATCATTCTCATTCATCGCGCAGAGGGGGCGTTACCGTTCATTACTGCACGTGCGAAACAAACACACTTTGGCATCATGACAACATCCCAAAGCATCAGAAAGAAGGCACGAAGTGGTAGGGCCATGAGGTCCGAGCCTCAGTACCTAGCATTAATCAACAAAGATACGAATATCAGGGCATCTTTTGAACAGGTCGGATGTATGCGCTATTGTGAGAAGATCAAAGGATACAATGCGAAGCCGGCTGAATAGTTTGCTCTTAAGTTTAATGGGTTTTGCGTGACCATTGCAGGAGTCACCTTCCGAGTGATGGAGGAAACTCTGTCAGCTGCGACGGAGATTCCCCTGCATGGTGAAAAGTGGTTTAAATGCATTCCTTTAGACATTTTGTGCTATGAAGACTTTATCAACCCAAACTGCCTAAATGGGCAAATCAGAGCAGGAGTTCTAAGTCAGTACCTCCGAGAGCCTTTCCAAAAGCTCCTAAAGGTGATTAGAAGGTATTTCACCTATGAAGGAAGGTTCGATAGAGTATACCCATATCACATCAAGCTGTTGATGCACTTCATAGGAAAAAAAAAATTGAACTTACCTTTCTTCTTGCATCAAAGCCTAGAAAGGATGGTGGATAGCGTCCAGGCTGAGGTTGACCAACCGAGGAAAAATTTATTCCATGTGTCATTGATCAAGTTGTTGATAGTCGAAGAAATGAGATGGTTGGGAAAAGACTAGGATTCATTTCTAATTTCAGTCGACATCCCCAGGGACCCCAAAGGAGACTTTCCTCTGTCCACGAGGGAAAGAACTTTCCACAGCGCAAGGGTAAGAATGGAAGAGGCCACAGGAAAAGGAAAGGAAATAGAATATTCCTCATCCCAACAACCAACACCCTGGAAAAGAGGCATTCCAAGGTTGATCAGGAAACTTGAGGAGACCCAAGCTCTCAGCGAACTATGCACCTAGTTTGTTGCTGAGAAGTTACTCATGCGTGTTGTTCAACTATAACCCATTGAAGGTTCGAGCAAGGGAATTAGTGAAAGATGGATAAGGTCAGGCACTGAAAACGTGGAGGTTTAGGAGTCGTCACAGCATCTGAAGCAAGCACAACTCTCTATTTCCGAATTATATCAAGAAAAAAGAGAATTAAGAAAATAGTTGGCAGAAAGGACTGTTGAAATGTCAGTGTCACAAAGCCGAGCAGGGATGCAAATTGGCTCAAAATACATATCAGAGAGGCGCAAGACATGATCATTCAACTATGGGAGTAACAAAGGGTGTTAGAGGAAAGAATCATAGAGAACTTCAAGGAATGCAGACCGACCATGGATAACACCCACGTGGCTCTCGTCAGCGCTCAAGCAAAGATAAAAGGGAATGCAGTCTTGTGGAGACAAGTGAAGAATCTAAACAGATGAAAYTGGTCCATTAGGAAAACACTTAGAGTTTTGAGGTTGCAAGTGAAGMAAGAGGCATGATTGAGACAACCCCATTTTGTCTTTTTGATCGTGGCACTGAATTTTTCTCCCTACGTGTATTGTTTCCTTCCGAGAAACAAGAAGTCTGACACGAGACCCACGCGATGAATATCCATTATGAAAATGATGTAAACCTACCTATTAAGGAGGACAAGTGTAAGAAAAATGCATGACAGTTTTGGAGGAGATGCATGGTCCCTCGACCGTCGTTGCCACCTAGAGTGCGCAAGTGATCACAGACAAACATCCGCTACACTCAATCACCACGTGCATGCCACAACCAGTGATCATGCAACAACAACTAGAGTATGTTACACAAGGTGGCAGAGTTTTCGACAGTGCGCTCAATCACTCAGGCACCTCGTAAAAGAACACGTCGATGCATCACAACCTTATGATCGAATCTTACTCATAACTGAATGATGACAACGAAGATGCTAGTTATGTCATGAGTGGGTGCAGTTGGGTTTCCATTTTTAGTAAACGCCATTCGAAAGGTCATATGGGAGGAAGTAATTGAATCCGAAGTTCCAGGAGAAGTAGTTTGAGGCATAGTTGCTTGAGAGGGTGTGGGTTTCTCTATATATTGCATCTTTTCAATGTAAGTTGGGTTGGAAAAGTAGTGTAGATAGAGGACTCTTGAATGTAATATTTGAACCCGGCTGAAATATAATGTAGAAGTCTTGAGGCTTTTATGAAAAGATTCTATTGGTGGTGGTTTGATGTATTGTGATCCTATATATGCATGTACTTCCTGTTTTTTGTATATTCATGTCCTTCCCTTTGTTTAAATTGGAACATTTAACGAGTCTAAAATTCATCGCGCTGTGCTTTAAACTTCGCCATTTAAACTCTATATTTTATTCTAAGTAAGTTAGAATTCATCTTTAATGGTGCTATGATTTTCTTTATGTACTCTTTCTTTTGCCACACATGACGACATTTGAACTGAAAGACCATTGTTTTCTTAGCCTATATCCTCTCAAAGTTTCATTTACCAAGTCATTGATTTCTCTCGTTTTCAGAAGGTTGACCCCATAGCCCAAAGTTTTGTATTTCCTTGCTAGCGAAACCAGAAGAATTTTCCAAACACATAAATCTAGCCGACAATTAGAGACTGAGTCTCAGAAAAGCCCTCTCTAGATTGGAAAGGCTAGTTTCCAGTCTTAAAGTTGGTATGTAGGTTACCTCTGTCATTTGTTTTCTCAGCCAAACAAATTTATAGAGTGCTAACAACAACCAATACCCTTGCAACCAAAATCTTAAAATTAAACCCTGAATTGAGAATCTCCCCACTTTTGGGGGGCTGTAAAATTAAGACATTTTTGAAACCATGGCCTAAAAGCCTAGTTCCATTGCAAACAAAATCATAAAAATAGAAGAAAAATGAAAAAAATAAAAAATAAAAATAAAAACATAGACAAAGAAATGAAAAATGGAAAAAAAAGGACACCAAGCTTTTAGGTCATGGTTTCAAAAATATCACAATTGTAATCCCAAAAAAAGGCATGGGTTGGTGGCGCTGCTAGTGATTGTGCCTCTTTTTTATTCAAGGGTTGATTTTAAGATTTTAGTTGCAAAGGTACATGTGGTCAAGGCCATTGGTTTTAATGAAGTTGCAATTTTAACCTCGAAAAAAATAGGGGGTGCTATTAGGAGTGCCACGTTTTGATTCTCGGGTTGACTTTAAGCTTTTGGTTGCAACAATACATGTTGTTAAGCTCATGGTTTCAAACAAGTTATAATTTGACCCTAAAAAAAAAGTGTTGTTGATGGCACAACTTTTTTATTYGAGGGTTGATTTTAAGGTTCTTCTTCACAACATTATAAKTTTGTAAGGAAATGGTTAAAAATGTGGTAATTTTAACCCACCCCCCCATACAAGGTGTCCTTAGTGGCACCACGTTTCGAAACAGAGGTAAAAATTATAAGTAAACACAACCTCTAAAAATACAAGAACTCTAGAGGGTTCTCATTAAGTCAAGAACTGCGTTGGGATTGCCTAATTTCAAGGTGGAGAGGATAGGAGTGTGCAATGGATGTGCATGTCGTGAGCATGCCAAGACTTATTTCCTAAGATTTGAGCATCGATCAAGATGGATTATTGATCTAGTACATTTAGATGTGTGTGGACCCATGCATGTCATCAACTTCATTAACAAACAATATCTATCGAGTTTCTTTCATTGATAATTCTTATATGAAAACTTGGAATTAATTTATGAAGACCAAGGATGGGGTCATAGGAAGTTCCAAGATTTCAAAGTTCTTGTGGAGAACTAGACAAGTAAGAAGATGAAGGAATTGGTATTTAATATTGGAGGAGAGTATATATCATAGGAGTTTGATTCCTTTTGCAAAGAAGCAAGGATCAAGAGATTGTTGATGGAGCCATATAACCCACAACAAAGTGGGGTTATTCAAAGGAAGAACATGGCCATTGTTGATACAACCAAGGCTATGGTTCTTGACCTAGATTTATGTGTGTTGTTTTGGGAAAAGGCCTGCAATACAATTGTCGTGACATCCTAAACATGTGTCCTCATAGGGTATTGAAGGACAAAAATCCAAAGAAGGATTTCACTCATGAGAAACCCCAAGGATCACACTTTTTTGTTTTCAGGTGTCTTGTTTATATTCATATTCCTAAGGAGAAATAACTAAATTGGAACCCTCCAATTTGAAGGGTGTTTTTGTTATAGTGATTTCTCCAAGGCTTACAACATTCCATCACATCAGAAGATAGTAGTGAGAAGAGACATGAAGTTTGATGAGGTTGTATTGTTCTTAAGATCTCAGGGGCCTTCAATAGAGGTTAAAGTGAGAGAAACACTTGTTGTCTCAAATCCTAGTCTAGAGAAATCGGAAATTTCAAAATTAGATCAACAAGTTTCTAGAGGTGGAATCGATGCTTTAGTGCCTTCCAGTTTAGCCAAGAAACCTAGGTGGCTTACCCAGAAATTGAAATATGCACATAAGCACATTAAAGCTTCAAATAAATCTTTTATAGTGAGTCATCCTCCTAAAACGTTTTTCAATTATGTTGCAATGATGTATTTCATCATTAACATAGAGCCTTCCATTAATGAGGAGGAAATAGGTGAGTAGGTATGACATGATGTCACGGTGGAGTATTATAACTCTATCATGAAGATTGGTGTTTGGGAGATTGTGTCAGGACAATAGTAAATTCAGTAATCTATTCCATGTTGGTGTACAAGGTGAAACATTTTGTAGATGGCATGATAGAGAAGCGCAAGGCTTGGTTTATTGTAAGATGATTCTCCTAGAGAGAGATATTTGACTATGAGGAGACATTTTACCTAGTTTTTAGGTATAATTTCATTAGTTCCATGATGTCCATAACATCAAATTTCAGTGAGCATAATTTATATTAGATGCAATTAAAGACAACATTTAATAATCCTATAATTGAGGGGAAAGTATATATTAATAAACCGATAGGATTTGAGGTGCAAGCATGAGAGACCCATGCATGTAGATTGAATAAGGTCCTTTACAAGCTAAAGAAGACACCACGTGGCTAGTACTCATGGAGCAAAGTATAACTATTAAGTTTATGCTTAACAAAAACTATTGGAGATTCCAATCTTTATTATTTATTTGATAGATTTGATTTGTTTGTTTTATCCCTATATTAAGATGATTTTATACTTAGAGGTAGTTTTGAGAAGCTCATAACATGGTGCAACACAAAGTTGGCATGTGACTTCAATATGAAGGACATTGACCTTATGCATTGTTTCTTGGTTCTACAGGTTTGGCAGAGTCCAAGTGAGGTCTTCCTTAGACAAAGAAGTATGTAGTGGACATTTTGAAAATAATTCAAATAATGGATTGTAAGCTCGTGGTTACGCCTATGATGTCAAGTATAAAGTTAACTTTAGATTCAAATTTAGATTTGGTAGATCCATCGATGTATATGTAGTTTATTGGTTCCCTTATGTATATGGGGAATACTAAACTTGATATTTGTTTCACAGTAAACAGATTGATCCATAAGATCGTTGAGTCGACACAAATTCACTGGTTTGTTGCAAAGTATGTTCTATGATATTTGAAGGGCATAATGCATCATGGTTTGAGGCATGTAGGAAACAATGAGTCGATGTTTATGTATGGTTTTGTGGATTCTCACTAAGTTGGAGATGCATGTGGTAGTAACAGTACTTTCATGGTAGATTGCTTCAGTTAGAGTTTAGGTATGATATCCTAGTTCAATAGGAAGTAGGTAATAGTGGAACTTAGTTTAAAAAAGGCAGAGTACATGGCAGCAAACGTTTCTAGTTGTCACACCATGTGGCTTTGGAATTTGATAGTAGAGTTGATCAATTAGATGTTGGAAAATACTATTGTATAATGTGATAATTTGAGATATATCAAACTCTATAAGAATCCAAACATATAGGGGTAGAGTTTAGAATATTGTAGTTATCTTAGAGTATGTTTCTTCAGATTCATGGGTTGCATACATTTTGACTAAACCCCCTAGCTTGAAATACCAGGAACATATGCATAAATATATAGTCCAATATCTAACCTATCTAAAATCCCATGGAAAGCATGAAACAATAAAATCATATCAAACAAAAGAGAGTTAAGAAAAAATATTCAAGTGGTAAAACCCCAGGGTGGAGAAATATGCATAGAAGCAAGGCCTTCTATTCTTCAGAACTATCTCAATTACAACTTCTATAGCACACTCAAGTATGGAGTTCATATGGGATCCATACAACTCGCAGGCATTCGAAACACATTACAATTGATCTTCCTTCACCCTTATTATATAGGTTAGATGGATAGGATATCATATACCATGATGAATGTGGGATAAAATTAGTTTATAAATTAGTGTGTTAATGAATAATATCATTCCCAATAATCTAATAATGGTTCATTCTATATATAAAATGTTTATCATAATGACAAGCTATACAACAATAAATATGGCCACTAGAAAAACATTAAACATATTCTTACATTCCCCTTTAATGTTGATTAAAGGGATGAAACACATTTTCAGAAAGATTTCATTATGACTAACATTCCCTCTTGATGACAACTTCTTGCATCCACACTAAGTTGTGAAGATGGAGAAAGTTCTCCTTCATCATGGACTTGGTGAAGATATCAACAATTTGTTGTTCAGTGAGGCAATACTCCAAATTAATAACACCATATGAAACAAAGTTCTAAATTTAATGGGTATCAAGGTCAATATGTTTGTTTTTAGAGTGATGCACTAGATTATATGCAAGCTAAACAACATTATGATTTTTACATCTCAACTTAGTAGTTTCATTCTAAACTGGTCCAAGCTCAACAAGGACATGTTGGATCTACGTGACTTCTTTAACTACTTCCATAGCTTCTGTGTACTCTGCTAAAAGAACTATAAGGAGACCACCCTTTTGTGGAGGTTTTTGAAACCTCCCAGAAAAATTCTTCCCGTAGTTGTTTATAATGGAGGCAGGTGGCCGAAAGTTTTTGTGGAGGTTTTTTTTTCCAGTACACCTTTAAAGTACAAACGCACCAGGACTTAAATTTTCAAACGCACCATCACTATTCATAATGGAGGTGAGTGAATATAAGTTTTTGAAGAGGTTTATTTATCGATGTGCCTTTAAGGCATATATGCACTGGTCATTTCATGAACAATACAAAACCGATGCATCCATGTTGCAGTAGCACCGCCATACTTTATAATAAAACTAAATGTACCGAATAAATTGCATCGGTGCCATTGAACAGTACACATTGGGACGTTTATAAATGATACATCGCCTATGAATCCATGTTTTAGTATCACTTCCATACTTTATAATAAAATTACATGCACCGAATAAATCACACTCGTGTTGTTGAATGGTACACCCAGTGTGTATTTTTGTCAAAAGGTGCACCACGGTAGGGTAAATAAAAAAAAATTCCAAGCTGATTTTCATTGTTACAATGCATCCCGTTCTTCCAAACTCTCAAGTAATCACAAGTTCTCACCTTTCGTCCTAATATGCCATATTTTTTGTGCTTTACATGAATTATGATAGCTCCATTGGGGGATTCCACACATTTCCAAAATTTGGGAATTACCACGAATTTTCATTTCCTCTCAATGGTGCAACCATGCCTCTTTGGGACACAAGATATCAGGTAAATTATTTATTGCCTTCCTATTTTCATTTTCATTCAATCAAATTAGAATTTAGCTTGAAATTTTGCATTTTTTCAATTTTTTTCTTTTTCACGTGGTGTGTGTTAGCACCAAGAGTCACCCTTAGACTGCCATAAGGATAATCCCAATACCCATTTGAATATTAATACTAAATGGATGAATGTTAAAATCAATGGTAGGTCAAACTGATAAGACTTGAGACTAACTTCTCAATTGAAGAAGGGGTTTTCCTTTCTTCCTGTGGAGTGCTATTGATGTTTGCACTAAACCCTGTTGAAGACAAGAAGGTAACCCAATCTCTATTTTTCTTTCTAAGTTCTTCTAGAACTAACAATTTGATGAGGTCGGAGTGAAATATATTGTTTTCAACCCATTTTTACCTTTCCTGAACTTTGTGTGACATCTTTCCCAAGCTTTTGTAAAGATAAAAATGCAAATTGATGGTTTGCTTACCAGTGAAATGCATAAGCATCCTAAGGTGGTATTGGTAAACCATGTTGAAGTGTCCCTCACAAGTAAAGAAGCATTGAATTACACACATCATCTTTTCAAAATGATCCAGTGTGTATTTTCTTGGTACCCTTGCTAAGAGCTTCTCATTTTGATGCTCTATCTTAAAATAATCATTGCAATAGGTAGAATCTAGAGCCATCCCTTTGAACCATTTCTTCCCTTGCATAGGTATCCCAATAGTTGTTGCTATGGTATCTTATGAAACCTGAAACTCCTATGGTCCGATATTTGTCTTCACTCCATCAAATTTTAAAGAGAATTCTTTGGCCACCTCCATGTGATTTCCTTGCAATCTCTCATAGAAAGTCAGACATCCAACTCACTGAAATGTTTCTCTAAAGGTCGGATCTGAGTCTAATAGTTGCCAACCCTAGGGTTCAAGTCTGACTATCTCACACCCTGTGTTACTCTTTTTATTCTTCTTTTCAGGTTGCATGATTGTTGATGGAGATAAAAAAGCAATGGCGATCTTAACCAATTGAATACAAATTTTGGCAACATATAGAGCGTTGGTAGCGGAATTTTGCAGTGCTTGGAAATTTTGCAGCGTTTTGTTTGAGAATTACATAACATATACAATAGAAACAAAACTCTCATGACTCATTATGAATTACAACCACATGACTCTTAACAATAAAATGACACTAACTCCAATGCTCAAACTAATGATTACAATCCATTGTGGGGAAAAGGTGTTTTAGTAGCGATTTGACAAATGCAATACAATGCTATGAAAAATCAGAACTTTTGCAGCGAGGTTATGATGATAAATTTAGTGGAATAAACTTATTTGAAAGTGTAGGAGACCCTATGTACATGACATGAAGTGACCTTCAGGCCTTTAAAAACCTAATATTATGGCATTTATTCGACTCAAAAAACTATATACAAGACTAAACTTACTCATAACCTTTAGATAATGTGCAAAATATTTTAACAATGACTCAAATAACCCTACTAACACTAGGACTTGACACGGACTGAACAAGAACCAAGAACAAAAATGAGTTTTCTTCTTGTATAGACATGAATTATTTGGGAAATGTCTTAAAAAAGAAACAAAACTAAAACCAAAATAAAACAAGGTGGAAATGACCCCCAATACATTTCATGTGATAACATTTGGCTCCTTCTTGGAATGGAGACCTCCCTTTGAGGCTCCAAGAACCTTTGCAGTTCCAGTGCCTTTCCTGAGATATGGTTCTAACTGTGACATTGGCAACTGTGTATTCTACCTGCAAACTAATCATATTGCAAAAACCAGCATGATGTTCCATTGGGCATGAGGTCATTATTATGTGAACTATCGAAAACACTGATATTTACAATGGAAATTAGGCCACCCATGGCCTTAGTAAAATATTTCTTAAGGAAAAGACCATTGATTGGGCCACTAGAGATTTCAATTCCCTCCAATTTTTGTAACTTAAAAGTGTTATTGTTTAAAACTTCATGAATTTTAAAAGGGCCCGTCCATAATGATTCAAACTTACCATGTTTACTTGTATCTTGCCTCTTAGCTTCCCATTTCAAAACTAGATCTCCTGGTTGAAAATTTTTCTTCTTAGCCTTTCTGTCAAAGATATCTTTGATCTTATACTAATGGTTCTATTCCTTTTCAAACAATTGCTCCCTGGTCTATTGGACCTATACAAGTTGGTACATCCTTCTAACCATGTCATTAGGTTCTCCCTCCATAAACTTAGCCACAGGAAAATCCAATTGTGCAAGAAAGAGAGCAGCCATCCCATAAACTAATTGAAAAGATGAAGTGCCAATTGATTTTTTAGTTGTCACTCTATCATCCCATAGAGCAAATTTTAGCTTAGAATTCCATCCTTTCTTGTTTTCTTCCAAAAACGTTTTATTAATTTTCACCAAACTCTTATTTGAAGATCCTACAAGGCCATTACCCTGTGGGTAATATGAAGCAGAATGGGTAAGTTGAATGCCATATTTTTCACAGAATTTTGTCAAAGGATTAGTTTCAAAAGTTGCATCATTATCAATGATAATCCTTTTAGGGCAGCCAAACCTTGACAAAATATCCTCTAAAAATTTGATAATAACTTTATGTGTAGCATTCCTAGTGGGCACAACTTCAATACATTTGGTGAAATAATCTATAGTAGTTAAGATCCACATGTGCTGGCCACTAGAAGGTGGATGGATTTCACCAATAAAATYCAATCCCCAATGTTGGAAAGGGCCATACACTACTATAGGTTTCAAAGGTAGTGACTTAAGATGTTGTTTTCCTGAAAATCTCTGACATTTATCACAAGATCTTATTTTAGCACAGACATCAGTAAACAAATTTGGCCATTAATACCCMGCTCTGATTTTGTAAGATGCTTTTATTTAGAAATTGTGTCCTCCACGCAAAATTTCATGAAACTCAAACATTATCTATCTTGCTTCCTTGGGATCTAAACATCTATGTAAAATCCTAGAAGGATCCTCCCAATAGATCATTTGATCATTAATACAGTATTTGACTGCTTTGAGCTATAAGGATCTCACCTTACCTTTTTCAAGACCAGGAGGAGGTTGCAAGTTCTGGAAGAAATATATGATATCCTTATACTAAGAGTATTCAACCAACTTTAAATCCACCTGCAATTTGTTGTTTTGAATTTAAGAATGTTGATTTCCAGAATTTGTGCCCATGAAATTTACCCCTAGAGATTTACAATTTGACTTTGCTAGCAATCTTGCTAATCCCTTTCCTTTAAGCATATTGGTTGGATTTATTTCCAAATTGAACTCTAAGATTTTTGTAATCCATTTGTTTCTCCTTCCATAAATATCAGGGTGAATTAAAATATCCTTCACTGCACGTGAGGGTACATAAGAAATAATCTTGGACTGAAGAACATACACTCTAAATTCCTTGAGAGCCTTAACTAATGCATAGGCTTGTTTTTCCATGATATCATATCTGATATCAAAATCCCTTAAAGATCTTCTAAAGAAAGCAATGGGATGCTCCAAGTCATTTATGTTTTTCTATAGAAGTACAACAACCAATGTTTCATCAGATGTAAAGGAAAAAATTAAGAATTATTTTGAATAATCAAGGGTTATTAACACAGGAGTATCAACTAAATCCTTCTTAATCAGTTCAAAGGATTTTCTGGAATCTACAGTCCATTTCACTTCATTGTTTTTCCTCAACATACTAGTGATAAATTTTACCAGTTCAACAAAATTGAATATGAACCTCCT
>JASDQU010200706.1:0-19248 GCA_032191745.1 Picea mariana
CGTTTGTTTCGGTGCTTAAATTTCCATTGAATTTTAACAACATATCGATAAGAAGCACTGAGTAATGAGATGTCCATAAAATCCATTTCAGTCTGGATGTATCTGTGTAGAGCCCCACGGTATTTCAGAACCAAATGTCACTCGGAGTTTTTGATACCCAACTTGGTGTGCAAGGTATGAAAGGTATTGATGAACTCCGGAACTGCTTGGTGCCTCTCTTGCCGTAGTGTGGTCCATCTCATGTACTGGTCCTCATAATTGCTAATATGGTAATACTGTTATTTTACTGGATCCACAAAAAAATCCCAAGTGGGATCAGTCCCATATATTCCAGACTCCACTATGGAACTTTTCTCTGAGTAAGTTTCTCACCAATGTTTAATATGAGGGAGAGATTTAAGGATTGTGAAGGTGAGATTTTCTTTGTCGGAAAAATTGTGAACAGAGAAATAACCTTCTAGCAGAGTTAACCATTTTTCTAGCGCTTCTGCATCTATCTGTCCTTCAAATATAGGAATATGAAAATTAACTTGTACCTTGAAAGGCAAGGTGCCTCCAAAGTGGCTACTTGATGTAGATGCGCTTGATGCTATTGACAGGTATTGAAGGATGTGGGCAAAATTCTCCATCATTTCGTCCCCCTGTCGCGTGAGAGCTTGCTCAAGCAACAAATTGATAGGATCATGTGCTCCGTCGTTTTTATTTTCTTCTTCCATTGAGGGTTTCTTGGGTGTGCGAGAGCTATTGTATTCAAGAGAGACATGTTTGATATCCAACTTGCTATAATCGGACCTCATCGGGGACATGCACTGAAAAAAATGATCAAGAGCAGCCTGCTTTGATACCACTGATCCGTATTTTTTTCGACACGAAATGTGATCGGAGATATAATAAAGAAACACACAAAGATATCGCAAATATTCAATAATATAACATAAAAGTATCAGAGATGTAACCATAAACACAAATATACAGTATTACACAATTTCTATTAATGAAAGAAATGTACAGAGACTGTAAAAATACAGAGTGAAAGACTTGCTAGAATGGTGGTACCTTATCTCTGAGAAGAGATGTGACAGCTACTCGCATTCGCAAGAAAATGATTACAATGATGCTCTGAAGGCATTTTTACAATAATAAGGAATGCCAAAAACCATAGAAATCAAAAAACCTAACCCTAGGAGATGAAGTGCCAAAAATCATGTGGGCCCTGTTTGGGTAAGCGAGTACATCAACTTCCGAGGTCGTAATTTTTGCATACGATCTCTATTTTAGGCATGTGATAGCTCGTTGGAAAGGTATCATTGAGAAGATTCATTTTGGGGGCTCAATCATGACTTTGAATATCATTGAGAACCTATATCTCAAAACACCTTCATTTGGGCCCTCAAAATGGCCCCAGAAGTTAAAATCTGCGAAAAATAGTAAATTGCCAAAATTGCCAGAAAACTATTTTGAGCCATGCGAAAAAGGTGGGTGGCCACCGATATCCACCTAGATCAATCCTCCCTCCTTAGGAAGCAATGGTCTCCATTGTATTGAGTTCCCGAGGGAGAGGGAAAAGCGTTGGTTGAATTTGCATCTTGGTGAGCTGCTTGTCTTGCTGGAGACGTCACGCTATTCAGTTTGTGTAAATCTATTACGAACCTGTTGAGGTTGAGGTTGTTCAAAAAGTCGATATACATGAGAGGACGATGTGCAGAAGGAATATCTTCACTTTTCTGCAGCCTTATCGACCTTCTTCTATTGGATAGAAGGTGCTTGGGGTAAGGTTGTAGTGGTTGTAGTGTCCTTTTGTTCTCCTTTTGAACAGGTTGTGAAAAAGATGAATTTTGCAGTATGATATACTACCTTGTGGCACTTTTTAGGTGGAATAGTACTCGAAACTACCTCTGGTATTCTATAGAGATGACCCCCCAAAGTAACAATGACACTACGGGGTCGAGACTCATAAAAAACATGGGGTCTCTACATATATGGTTGGCCCAGGAGAACATCACAGACATCCAGTTGGGAAACATCACATAACACCTCATCCTTGAAGGTTTCGATGTCGTATGACAATTGACACTGCTAGTTTACACAGAGATCTCATCCTTGCTAAACCCACTCGATGTTGTATGGTTGTGGGTGTGGTGTTGTCGAGAATCCCAACTATTTGACGACCTCTGCTGAGATGAGGTTTTTCTGGCTTTCACTGTCAACAATAAAATGCAGTAGGGTCGCCTTCACCCACATCTGTGAATCAAAAATGAGCTCCCCCTCTTCAAGATCTATTGGTTCTTCTGGTTGAATTATTGGGGTCACGACAATAACAGTGGGGTCTTCATCAATGATCCGTCCTTTACCAGTATTTTCAGAATCAGATTTTGAATCAGGGTTCGGCTCCTTGTCTTTGATCTTGGCCACCAATGACTGTTTTGAGTGACATTTATCGGTGTTGTGCCAGGGCATTTTGTAGAAATCACACCATTCTGGTGTCCTTCTTTGTCTTCCCGTGACCCTTCTTTTCCTATGTCTTGGACTGGTTTTTGGGAGAATGTTTGTTAGGGCCGTCTTTGTCATACTTTGGTTGTTGCATATTTTCAGACCCGAATTCCCGTTTGTTCTGGTGCTTAAATTTATGCTTAATACTAACAACATATCCATAAGCATCACAGAGTGATGAGATGTTCAGAAAATCCATTTCAGTCTTCATGTATCTGGGTAGAGACCCATGGTATTTCAGAAACAAATGTCGCTCGGAGTCTTTGATACCCATATTGGTGCACAAGGTATGGAAGGTATTGGTGAACTCTAGAACTTATTGGTCCTCTCTTGCGACAGTGTGGTCCATCTTATGTACTGGTCCTCATAGTTGCCAACAAGGTAATACTCTTCTTTTACCACATCCACAAAAAAATCCCAAGTGGGATCGATCCCATATATTCGAGACTCCTCTGTGGAACTTTGCTCCTAGTAAGTTTCACACCAATGTTTGACATGAGGGAGAGCTTTAAGGAGTGCGAAGGTGATCTTTTCTTTGTCGAAAAAATTGTGAACAGTGAAATAACCTTCTAGCAGAGTTAACCATTTTTCTACGGCTTCTGCATCTATCTGTCCTTCAAATACAGTAATACCAAAATTAACTTGTACCTTGAAAGGCGAGGTGCCTCCAAAGTGGCCACTTGTTGAAGATGTGGCTGATTCTATTGGCAGGCATTGAAGGATGTGGAAAAGATTCTCCATCATTACGTCCCTCTATCGCGTGAAAGGTTTCTCAAGCAACAGATTGATAGGATCGTCTATTCCGTTGTTTTTATTTTCTTCTGCCATTGAGGGTTTCTTGGGTGTGCAAGAGAGATTGTCTTCAAGAGAGAGATGCTCAAGACCCAACTTGTTATAATCGGACCTTGTTGGGGACATGCACTAAAAAAATGTGCAAGAGGAGGCTGCTCTGATACCACTGCTCCGAATTATTTTCGGCACGAAATGTGATTGGAGATATAATAAAGAAATGCACAGAGATATCGTAGATATTCAATAATATAACAGAAATGTATCAGAGATGTAACCATAAATATATATATATATATATATATATATATAGTAATGCACTATTTCTATTAAGGAAACAAATGTATAGAGACTGTAAAAATACAGAGTGAAAGACTCGCTAGAATGGTGGCAGCTTATCTCTAAGAAGAGATGTGACAGCTACTCGCATTCACAAGAAGATGTTTACAATGAGGCTCTGAAGGCCTTTTTACAATAAGCAAGAATGCCAAAAACCCTATACATCAAAAAACCTAACCCTAGGAGATGAAGTGCCAAAAGTCATGTGGGCCCCGTTTGGGTAAGTGAGTACATCAAATTCATGAGGTTGTAACTTTTGCATACAATCTCTGTTTTAGGCGTGTGATAGCTCGTTGGAAAGGTATCATTGAGGAGATTAATTTTGGGGGAAAAATCATGCCTTAGGCTATCATTAAGAACCTATTTATCTAGAAACCTTCATTTGGGCCCTCAAAATGGCCCCGGAAGTTAAAACCTCGTAAAAATTATAAATTTCCAAAATTGCCAGAAAACTATTTTGAGCCATTTGGAAAAGGTGGGTGGCCACCAATATCCACCTGGATCAATCCTCCCTCCTTAGGAAGAAATGGTATCCATTACGTTGAGTTCCCAGGGGAGAGGGAAAAGCGTTTGTTGAATCTAAATCTTAGTGAGCTACTTGTCTTGCTGAAGATGTCGCGCTGCTCAACTTGTGGAAATCTGTTACAAACCTGTTGAGGTTGAGGCTGTTTAACAAATCAATATATATGAGAGGATGATGTGCAGAAGGAATCTTTGCACTTTTCTACAGCCTTATCGACCTGCTTCTGTTGGATAGAAGGTGCTTGGGGAAAGGCTGTAGTGGTTACAGTGTCCTTTTGTTCTCCTTTTGAATAGATTGTAAAGAAGATGAATTTTGCAGTATGAGATACTACCTTGCAACACTTTTTGCGTGGAACAGTAGTCAGAACTACCTCTGGTATTCTTTAGTAATGACCCCCCAAAGTAACAATGAGACTACAGGGTCGAGACTCATAAACAACATGGAATCTCCACATATATGGTTGGCCCAAGAGAACATCACAGACATCCAGTGGGGAAACATCATGTAATACCTCATCCTTGAAGGGTTGGATGCCGTATGAAAATCGACACTGTTGGTTGACATGGAGATCTTGTCCTTGCCAAAGCCACCCAATGTTGTATGGTTGCGGGTGTGGTGTTGTTGACAATCCCAACTGTTTGATGACCTCTGTTGAGATGAGGTTTTTCTAGATTTCCCTGTCAACAATAAAATGCAGTGGGGTCCCGTTCAACCACATATGTGAATGAAAAAGGTGCTCCCCCTCTTCAGGATCTGTTGGTTCTTTTGGTTGAATTGTTGCAGTCCCAAAAATAGCAGTGAGGTCTGCGTCAATGATTTGTCCTTTACCAATATTTTCAGAATCAGATTATGAATTAGGGTTTGGATCCTTGTATTTGATCTCAGCCACCAATAACTGTTTTGAGTGACATTCATCGGTGTTGTGCCAGGGGATTTTGTGGAAATCACACCATTTTTCGGTGTCCTTTGTCTTCCTGTGACACTTTTTTTCCTGTGTCTTAGACTGGTTTTCGGGAGAATTTTTTTTAGGGCCGTCTTTCTCATACTTTGGTTGTTGCAGATTTGCAGACCCAAATTCCCATTTGTTCTAGAACTTAAATTTCTTATCAATTTTAACAGCATATCGATAAGCAACACTGAGTGATGAGATGTCCAGAAAGTCCATTTCAGTCTGGATGTATCTTTGTAGAGCCCCACGGTATTTCAGAACCAAATGTCAGTTAGAGTCTTTGATACCCAGCTTGGTGCGCAAGGTATGGAAGGTATTGGTGAACTCCAGAACTGATTGGCCCCTCTCTTTCTGCAGTGTGGTCCATCTCATGTACTAGTCCTTATAGTTGCCAACAGGGTAATACTGTTCTTTTACCACATCCACAAAAAACTCCCAAGTGGGATCGGCCCCATATATTTTAGACTCCTCTGTGGAACTTTTCTCTGAGTAAGTTTTCCACCAATGTTTGACATGAGGGAGAGATTTAAGGAGTGGGAAGGTGATCTTTTATTTTTCGAAAAAATTGTGAACAGAGAAATAGCCTTCTAGCAGAGTTAACCATTTTTCTAGGGCTTTTGCATCTACCTGTTCTTCAAATACAGGAATATGAAAATTAACTTGTACCTTGAAAGACGAGGTGCCTTCAAAGTGTCCACTTGATGAAGATACGCCTGATGCTATCGGCAAGCATTGAAGGATGTGGAAAAAATTCTCCATCATTTCGTCCCTCTGTCGTGTGAGAGCTTGCTCAAGCAACAGATTGATAGGACCATGTGCTCCATTGTTTCTCTTTTCTTCTTCCATTGAGGGTTTCTTGGGTGTGCGAGAGCGATTGTCTTCAAGAGACACAAGCTTGAGACCCAACTTGCTATAATCGAACCTCATCGGGGACATGCACTATAAAAAATGATCAAGAGTAGCCTGCTCTGATACCACTAATCCATATTTTTTTCGACACGAAATGTGATCATAGATATAATAAAGAAATGCACAGAGATATCGCACATATTCAATAATATAACATAAAAGTATCAAAGATGCAACCATAAACATAGATTTATAGTATTACATTATTTCTATTAATGAAAGAAATGTACAGAGACTATAAAAATACAGAGTGAAAGACTCGCTAGAATGGTGGTAGCTTATCTCTGAGAAGAGATGTGACGGCTACTCGCATTTGCAAGAAAATGATTACAATGATGCTTTGAAGGTGTTTTTAGAATAAGCAGGAATGCCAAAAACCCTAGACATCCAAAAACCTAACCCTAGGAGATGAAGTGCCAAAAATCATGTGGGCCCCGTTTGGGTGAGCGAGTACATCAACTTCCCGAGGTCATAACTTTTGCATATGATCTCCGTTTTAGGCGTGTGATAGCTCGTTGGAAAGGTATCATCGAGGAGATTTAATTTCATGGATCAATAATAAATTTGACTATCATTGAGAACCTATATCTCAAAAAACCTTCATTTGGGCCATCAAAATGGCCTTGGAAGTTAAAACTTGCTAAAAATAGTAAATTGCCAAAATTGCCAGAAAACTATTTTGAGCCATGTAGAAAAGGTGGGTGGCCACCTATATCCACCTAGATCAATCTTCCCTCCTTAGGAAGCAATGGTTTCCATTGCATTGAGTTCCCGGGGGAGAGGGAAAAACATTTGTTGAATCTTCATCTTGGTGAGCTGCTTGTCTTACTGGAGACGTCATGCTGCTCAGTTTGTGTAAATCTATTACGAACCTGTTGAGGTTGAGGTTGTTCAAAAAGTCGATATACATGAGAGGACGATGTGTAGAAGGAATATTTTCACTTTTCTGCAGCCTTATCGACCTGCCTCTATTGGATAGAAGGTGCTTGGGGTAAGGCTGTAGTGGTTGCAGTGTCCTTTTGTTCTCCTTTTGAACAAGTTGTGAAGAAGATGAATTTTGCAGTATGAGATATTACCTTGTGGTACCTTTTAGGTGGAACAGTAGTCAAAACTACCTATGGTATTCTTTAGAGATGACCCCCCAAAGTAAGAATGACACTACGGGGTCGAGACTCATAAACAACATGGGGTCTCCACATATATGGTTGGCCCAGGAGAACATCACAGACATCCAGTGGGGAAACATCACATAACACCTCATCCTTGAAGGCTTGTATGTTGTATGACAATCGACACTGCTGGTTTACATGGAGATCTCGTCATTGCCGAAGGCACTCAATGTTGTATGGCTGTGGGTGTGGTGTTGTCGAGAATCCCAACTGTTTGATGACCTCTGCTCAGATGAGGTTTTTCTAGCTTTCATTATCAAAAATAAAATGCAGCAGGGTCCCCTTCACCCACATCTGTGAATGAAAAATGAGCTCCCCCTCTTCAGGATCTGTTGGGTCTTCTGGTTGAATTGTTGCGGTCGTGAAAATAGCAGTGGGGTCTGTGTCAATGATCCATCCTTTACTAGTATTTTCGGAATCAAATTCTGAATCAGGGTTTGGCTCCTTGTCTTTGATCTTGGCCACCAATGACTATTTTGAGCGATATTCATTGGTGTTGTGCCAGGAGCTTTTGTGGAAATCACACCATCTTCTGGTGTCATTCTTTGTCTTCCTGTGACCCTTCTTTTCCTGTGTCTTGGACTGGTTTTCGGAAGAATGTTTGTTAGGGTCATCTTTGTCATACTTTGGTTGTTGCAGATTTTTAGACCTGAATTATCGTTTGTTCTGGTGCATAAATTTATGCTTAATACTAATAGCATATCCATAAGCAGCACCGAGTGAGGAGATGTCCAGAAAATCCATTTCAGTCTTCATGTATCTATGTAGATACCCAAGGTATTTCAGAAACAAATGTCACTCAGAGTCTTTGATACCCATATTGGTGCACAAGGTATGGAAGGTATTGGTGAAATATATAACTTGTTGGTCCCTCTCTAGCCACAGTGTGGTCCATCTCATGTACTGGTCCGCATAGTTTTCAACAAGGTAATACTCTTCTTTTACCGCATCCACAAAAAAATACCAAGTGGGATTGACCCCATATATTCCAGACTCCTTTGTGGAACTTAGCTCCTAGTAAGTTTCGCACCAATGTTTGACATGAGGAAGAGCTTTAAGGAGTGTGAAGGTGATCTTTTCTTTGTCGGAAAAATTGTGAACAGTGAAATAACATTCTAGAAAAGTTAACCATTTTTCTACGGCTTCTGCATCTATCTGTCCTTAAAATACAGTAATACCAAAATTAACTTGTACTTTGAAAGGCAAGGTGCCTCCAAAGTGGCCATTTGATGAATATGCGCCTGGTTCTATTGGCAGGCATTGAAGGATGTGGGCACAATTCTCCATCATTTCGTCCCTCTATCGCATGAGAGCTTGCTCAAGCAATAGATTGATAGGATTGTCTGCTCCATCATTTTTCTTTTCTTCTTCCATTGAGGGTTACTTAGGTGTGTGAGAGAAATTGTATTCAAGAGAGACAATCTTGAGACCCAAATTGCTATAATCGGACCTTGCCGGGGACATGTACTGAAAAAATGATCAAGAGCAGGCTGCTCTGATACCACTACTCCGAATTATTTTCGGCACGAAATGTGATCGGAGATATAATAAAGAAATGCACAGAGATATCGCAGATATTCAATAATATAACAGAAATGTATCAGAGATGCAACCATAAACAAAGATATATAGCAATGCACTATTCTATTAAGGAAAGAAATGTACAGAGACTATAAAAATACAGAGTGAAAGACTCGCTAGAATGGTGGCATATTATCTCTGAGAGGAGATGTGACGGCTACTCGCATTCACAAGAATATGATTACAATGAGGATCTGAAGGAATTTTTACAATAAGAAAGAATGACAAAAACCTAACCCTAGGAGATGAAGTGCCAAAAGTCATGTGGGCCCCGTTTGGGTAAGTGAGTACATCAACTTCCCGGGGTTGTAACTTTTGCATACGATCTCTGTTTTAGGTGTGTGATAGCTCGTTGGAAAGGTATCATTGAGGAGATTAATTTTGGGGGATAAATCATGCCTTAGGATATAATTAAGAACCTACATCTCAAAAAAACTTCATTTGGTCCCTCAAAATGGCCCCGGAAGTTAAAACCTGTTAAAAATTATAAATTTCCAAAATTGTCAGAAAACTGTCTTGAGCCATTTGGAAAAGGTGGGTGGCAACCGATATCCACCTGGATCAATCCTCCCTCCTTAGGAAGCAATGGTATCCATTGTGTTGATTTCCTAAGGGAGAGGGAAAAGCGTTTGTTGAATTTGCATTTTAGTGAACTGCTTGTCTTGCTAGAGATGTTGTGCTGCTGAGTTTGTGGAAATTTGTTACGAACTTGTTGAGGTTGAGGTTGCTTAACAAATCGATATACATGAGAGGATGATGTGCAGAAGGAATCTTTGCACTTTTCTGCAGACTTATTGACTTGCTTCTGTTGGATAGAAGGTGCTTGCGTCTAGGCTATAGTGGTTGTAGTGTCTTTTTGTTCTCTTTTTGAATAGATTGTAAAGAAAATTAATTTTGCAGTATGAGATACTACCTTGCGACACTTTTTAGGTGGAACAGTATTCAGAATTACCTATGGTATACTGTAGAGATGACCCCCCAAAGTAACAATGAGACTACAGGGTCGAGACTCATAAACAACATGCCATCTCCACATATATGGTTGGCCCAAGAGAACATCACAGACATCCAGTGGGGCAACATCACGTAATACCTCATCCTTGAAGGGTTGGATACCGTATGAAAATTGACACTGTTGGTTGACACAACTATCTTGTCCTTGCTGAAGCCACCCGATGTTGTATGGTTGTGGGTGTGGTGTTGTGAACAATCCCAACTGTTTGACGACCTCTGCTGAGATGATTTTTTTCTGTATTTTTCTATGAACAATAAAATGCAGTGTGGTCCCCTTCAACCACATCTGTGAATGAAAAAGACACTTCTCCTCTTCAGGATCTGTTGGTTCTTCTAGTTGAATTGTTGTGGTCACGACAATAGCAGTGAGTTCTGCGTCAATGATCTATCCTTTACTAGTATTTTTAGAATCAGATTATGAATTAGGGTTCGGCTCCTTGTATTTGATCTCGGCCACCAATGACTATTTCGAGTGACATTCATCGGTGTTGTGCCAGGGGATTTTTTGGAAATCGGTGTCCTTTGTCTTCCCATGACCCTTATTTTCCTGTGTCTTGGGCTAGTTTTTGAGAGACTGTTTGTTAGGGCTATCTTTGTCATACTTTGGTTGTTGTGGATTTGTAGACTCAAATTCCCATTCGTTCTAGTTCTTAAATTTCTTATCAATTTTAACAACATATCGATAAGTAGCACTGAGTGATGAGATGTCCAGAAAATCCATTTCAGTCTGGATGTATATGTGTAGGGCCCCACGGTATTTCATAACCAAATGTCACTTAGAGTCCTTGATACTCAGCCTGGTGCACAAGGTATGGAAGGTATTGGTGAACTCCAGAACTGATTGGCCCCTTTGTTTCCGTAGTGTGGTCCATCTCATGTACTGGTCCTCATAGTTTCCAACAGGGTAATACTGTTCTTTTACCGCATCCACAAAAAACTCCCAAGTGGGATCGGCCCCATATATTCCAGACTCCTCTATGGAAATTTTCTCCCAGTAAGTTTCCCACCAATGTTTGACATGAGGTAGAGATTTAAGGAGTGGGAAGGTGATCTTTTCTTTTTCAGAAAAATTTTGAATAGAGAAATAGCCTTCTAGCAGAGTTAACCATTTTTCTAGGGCTTCTGCATCTATCTATCCTTCAAATAGAGGAATATGGAAATGGACTTGTACATTGAAAGGAGAGGTGCCTCCAAAGTTGCCACTTGATGAAGATGCACCTGATGCTATCGGTAGGCATTAAAGGATGTGAAAAAAATTCTTCGTCATTTCGTCCCTCTGTCGCATGAGAGCTTGCTCAAGCAACAGATTCATAGGATCGTGTGCTCCGTCGTTTTTCTTTTCGTCTACCATTGAGGGTTTCTTGGGTGTGCGAGAGTGATTGTCTTCAAGAGAGAGAAGCTCGAGACCCAACTTTCTATAATCGTACCTCATCGGGGACATGCACTGAAAAAAATGATCAAGAGCAGCCTGCTTTGATACCACTGATCCGTATTTTTTCTGGCACGAAATGTGATCTGAGATATAATAAAGAAATGCACAGAGATATCGCTGATATTCAATAATATAACAGAAAAGTATCAGAGATGAAACCATAAACAAATATATACAGTATTACACGATTTCTATTAATGAAAGAAATGTACAGAGACTGTAAAAATACAGAGTGAAAGACTCGCTAGAATTGTGGTAGCTTATCTCTCAGAAGAGATGTGACGGCTACTCGCATTCGAAAAAAAATGATTACAATGATGCTCTAAAGGTGTTTTTACAATAAGAAGGAATGCCCAAAACCCTAGACATCCAAAAACCTAACCCTAGGTGATGAAGTTCCAAAAATCATGTGGGCCTCGTTTAGGTAAGCAAGTACATCAACTTCCTGTGGTCGTAACTTTTGCATACCATCTCTGTTTTAGGCGTGTGATAGCTCGTTGGAAAGGTATCATCGAGGAGATTCATTTTGGGGGCTCAATTATTCATTTGAATATTATTAAGAACTTATATATTGAAAAGACTTCTTTTGGGCCCTCCAAATGGCCCTAGAAGTTAAAACCTGCTAAAAATAGTAAATTGCCAAAATTGCCAGAAAACTGTTTTGAGCCATGAGGAAAAGGTGGGTGGCCACTAATATCCACCTAGATCAATCCTCCCTCCTTGGGAAGCAATGGTATCCATTTCATTGAGTTCCCTGGGGTGAGGGAAAAGCGTTTGTTGAATCTGTATCTTGGTGAGCTACTTGTCTTGCTGGAGACGTCATGCTGCTCAGTTTGTGTAAATCTATTACGAACCTGTTGAGGTTGAGGTTGTTCAAAAAGTTGAGATACATGAGAGGAAGATGTGTAGAAGGAATATTTTCACTTTTCTGCAGCCTTATCGACCTGCTTCTATTGGATAGAAGGTGCTTGGGGTAAGGCTGTAGTGGTTGCAGTATCCTTATGTTCTCCTTTTGAACAGGTTGTGAAGAAGATGAATTTTGCAGTATAAGATATTACCTTGTGGAACTTTTTAGGTGGGATAGTAGTTGAAACTACCTCTAGTATTCTGTAGAGATGACCCCCCAAAGTAACAATGACACTACGGGGTTGAGACTCATAAACAACATGGGGTCTCCACATATATGGTTGGCCCAAGAGAACATCACAAACATCCAGTCGGGAAACATCACATAACACCTCATCCTTGAAGGTTTGGATGTCGTATGACAATCGACACTGCTAGTTTACACGAAGATCTCTTCCTTGCCAAAGCCACTCGATGTTGTATGGCTATAGGTGTGGTGTTGTCGATAATCCCAACTGTTTGATGACCTTTAGGATCTGTTGGTTCTTCTGGTTGAATTGTTGCGGTCACGACAATAGGAGTGGGGTTTGCGTGAATGATCTGTCCTTTACCAGTATTTTTAGAATCAGATTTTGAATCAGGGTTCATCTCCTTGTCTTTGATCTCAGCCACCAATGACTATTTTGAGTGACATTCATCAGTGTTGTGCCAGGGGATTTTGTGGAAATCACACCATTTTTCGATGTCCTTCTTTGTCTTCCCGTGACCCTTCTTTTCTTGTGTCTTGGACTGTTTTTCGGGAGAATGTTTTTTAGGGCCGTCTTTGTCATACTTTGGTTGTTGCTGATTTGCAGACTCGAATTCCCATTTGTTCTGGTGCTTAAATTTTTGTTGAATTTTAACAGCATATTGATAAGCAGCACCGAGTAATGAGATTTCCATAAAATCCATTTCAGTCTGGATGTATCTATGTAGAGCCCCATAGTATTTCAGAACCAAATGTCACTTGGAGTCTTTATTACCCATCTTGGTGCACAAGGTATGGAAGGTATTGATGAACTCTAGAACTACTTGGTCCCTCTTTTGCCGTAGTGTGGTCCATCTCATGTATTGGTCCTCATAATTGCCAGTAGGGTAATATCGTTATTTTAGCGCATCCAAAAAAAAATCCCAAGTGGGATCGACCCCATATATTCCAGAATCCACTGTGGAACTTTTCTTTGAGTAAGTTTCCCACCAATGTTTAACATGAGGGAGAGATTTAAGGAGTGTGAAGGTGAGATTTTCTTTGTCGGAAAAATTGTGAACAGAGAAATAACCTTCCAACAGAGTTAACCATTTTTCTAGGGCTTTTGCATCTATCTATCCTTCAAATACAAGAATATGAAAATTAACTTGTACCTTGAAAGGTGAGGTGCCTCCAAAGTGGCCACTTGATGAAGATGCTCTTGATGCTATCAATAGGCATTGAAGGATGTGGGCAAAATTCTCCATCATTTCGTCCCCCTGTCGCGTGAGAGCTTGCTCAAGCAATAGATTGATAGGATCGTGTGCTCCATCGTTTTTCTTTTCTTCTGCCATTGAGGGTTTCTTGGGTGTGTGAGAGCTATTGTCTTCAAGAGGGACAAGTTTGAGACCCAACTTTCTATAATCAGACCTCATCAAGGACATGCACTAAAAAAAATGATCAAGAGCAACCTGCTTTGATACCACTGATCCGTAATTTTTTCGGGCACGAAATGTGATCGGAGATATAATAAAGAAATGCACGGAGCTATCATAGATATTCAATAATATAACATAAAATTATTAGATATGCAACCATAAATAAATATATATAGTATTACACAATTTCTATTAATGAAAGAAATGTATAGAGACTGTAAAAATACAGAGTGAAAGACTTGCTAGAATGTTGGTAGCTTATCTTTGAGAAGAGATGTGATGACTACTCGCATTTGCAAGAAAATGATTACAATGATGCTCTGAAGGCATTTTTACAATAAGAAGGAATGTAAAAATCCCTAGACATCCAAAAACCTAAACCTAGGAGATGAAGTGCCAAAAATCATGTGGGCCTCGTTTGGGTAAGTGAGTACATCAACTTCAAGGGGTCGTAACTTTTGCATACAATCTCTGTTTTAGGCGTGTGATAGCTCGTTGGAAATGTGTCATCAAGGAGATTCATTTTGGGGGATCAATCATGCCTTCAACTATCATTGAGATCCTATATCTAAAAAAACCTTCATTTGGGCCATCAAAATGGCCCCGGAAGTTAAAATCTACTAAAAATAGTAAATTGCCAAAATTGTCAGAAAACTGTTTTAAGCCATGCAGAAAAGGTGGGTGGCCACTGATATCCACCTAGATAAATCCTCTCTCCTTAGGAAGAAATGGTATCCATTGCATTGAGTTCTCGGGGGAGAGGGAAAAGCGTTTGTTGAATCTGCATCTTGGTGAGCTGCTTGTCTTGATGGAGTTGTCACGCTGTTCGGTTTGTGTAAATCTATTATGAACCTGTTGAGGTTGAGGTTGTTCAAAAAGTCAATATACATGAGAGGACGATGTGCATAAGGAATATTTTCACATTTTTGCATCCTTATAGACCTGCTTCTACTGGATAGAAGGTGCTTGGGGTAAGGTTGTAGTGGTTGTAGTGTCCTTTTGTTCTCCTTTTTGAATAGGTTGTGAAGAAGATGAATTTTGCAGTATGAGATACTACCTTGTGGCACTTTTTAGGTGGAACAGTAGTCAGAACTACCTCTGGTATTCTGTAGAGATGACCCCCCAAAGTAACAATGACACTACGGGGTCGAGACTCATAAACAACATGGGGTCTCCACACATATGGTTGGCCCAGGAGAACATCACAGACATCTAGTGGGGAAACATCACATAACACCTCATCCTTGAAGGTTTGGATGTCGTATGACAATCGACACTATTGGTTTACACAGAGATCTCGTCCTTGCCGAACCCACTCGATGTTTTATGGCTGCGGGTATAGTGTTGTCGAGAATCCCAACTGTTTGACAACCTTTGCTAAGATGAGTTTTTTCTGTCTTTTGCTATCAACAATAAAATGCAGCAGGGTCCCCTTCATCCACATCTGGGAATGAAAAATGAGCTCCCCCTCTTCAAGATCTGTTGGTTCTTCTGGTTGAATTGTTGTGGTCATGACAATAGCAGTGGAGTGTTCGTCAATGATCCATCCTTTACCAGTATTTTCAGAATCAGATTATGAATTAGGGTTCAGCTCCTTGTCTTTGATCTCGGCCACAAATGACTGTTTTGAGTGACATTAATCGGTGTTGTGCCAGGGCATTTTGCAGAAATCACACCATTCTGGTGTCCTTCTTTGTCTTCCCGTGACCCTTGTTTTCCTTTGTCTTGGACTGGTTTTCGGGAGAATGTTTGTTAGGGCCGTCTTTGTCATACATTGGTTGTTGTGGATTTTCAGACCCAAATTCCTGTTTTTTCTGGTGCTTAAATTTATGCTTAATACTAACAACATATCCATAAGTAGCACCAAGTGATGAGATGTCCATAAAATCCATTTCAGTCTTCATGTATCTGTGTAGAGACCCACATTATTTCGTAAATAGATGTTGCTCGGAGTCTTTGATACAAATATTGGTGTGCAAGGTATGGAAGGTATTGGTGAACTCTAGAACTTCTTAGTCCCTCTCTTGCCGCAGTGTGGTCCATCTCATGTACTGGTCCTCATAGTTGCCAACAAGGTAATGTTGTTCTTTTACCGCATCCACAAAAAAATCCAAAGTGGGATCGGCCCCATATATTCCAGACTCCTCTGTGGAACTTTTCTCCTAGTAAGTTTCGCACCAATGTTTGACATGAGGGAGAGCTTTAAGGAGTATGAAGGTGACCTTTTCTTTGTCGAAAAAATTGTGAACAGTGAAATAACCTTCAAGCGGAGTTAACCATTTTTCTATGGCTTCTGCATCTATCTGTCCTTCAAATACAATAATACCAAAATTAAATTGTATCTTGAAAGGAAAGGTGCCTCCAAAGTGACCACTTGATGAAGATACACCTGATTCTATTGGCGGGCATTCAAGGATGTGGGAAAAATTCTCCATCATTTAGTCCCTCTATCACGTGAGAGTTTGCTCAAGCAACAAATTGATAGGATCCTCTGCTCCTTCGTTTTTCTTTTCTTCTGCCATTGAACGTTTGTTGGGTGTGTGAGAGTGATTGTCTTCAAGAGAGACAATCTCGAGACCCAACTTGTTATAATCGAACCTCACCGGCGACATGCACTGAAAAAATGATCAAGATCAGGCTGCTCTGATACCACTTCTCCGAATTATTTTCGGCACGAAATGTGATCGGAGATATAATAAAGAAATGCACAGAGATATCGCAGATATTCAATAATATAATAGAAATATATCAAAGATGCAACCATAAAAAAAGATATATAGTAATGCACTATTTCTATTAAGGAAATCAATGTATAGAGACTATAAAAATACAGAGTGAAAGACTCGCTAGAATGGTGGCAACTTATCTCTGAGAAGATATGTGATGGCTACTCGCATTCGCAAGAAGATGACTACAATAAGGCTCTGAAGGCCTTTTTACAATAAGAAGGAATGCCAAAAACCCTAGACATCCAAAAACCTAACCCTAGGAGATGAAGTGCCAAAAGTCATGTGGGCCCTGTTTGGGTAAGTGAGTACATCAACTTCCTGGGGTTGTAACTTTTGCATACAATCTTTGTTTTAGGCATGTGATAGCTCGTTCAAAAGGTATCATTGAGTAGATCAATTTTGGGGGCCAAATCATGCCTTAGGATATCATTAAGAACCTCTATCTCAAAAAACCTTCATTTGGGCCCTCAAAATGGCCTTGGAAGTTAAAAGCTGGTAAAAATTGTAAATTGCCAAAATTGCCAGAAAACTGTTTTGAGCCATTTGGAAAAGGTGGGTGGCCACCGATATCCACCTAGATCAATACTCCCTCCCTAGGAAGCAATGGTATCCATTGCGTTGAGTTCCCAAAGGAGAGGGAAAAGCGTTTGTTGAATCTGCATCTTAGTGAGCTGCTTGTCTTGCGGGAGATGTCGCGCTGCTTAGTTTGTAGAAATCTGTTACGAACCTGTTGAGGTTGAGGCTGTTTAACAATTCGATATACATGAGAAGAAAATGTGCAGAAGGCATCTTTGCACTTTGTTGCAGCCTTATCGACCTGCTTCTGTTGGATAGAAGGTGCTTGGGGAAAGGCTGTAGTGGTTGTAGTGTCCTTTTGTTCTCCTTTTGAATAGATTGTAAAGAAGATGAATTTTGCAGTATGAGATACTACCTTGGGACACTTTTTAGTTGGAATAGTAGTTAGAACTACGTCTGATATTCTGTAGAGATGACCCCCCAAAGTAACAATGAGACTACAGGGTCATGACTCATAAACAACATGGAATCTCCACATATATGGTTGGCCCAAGAGAACATCACAGACATCCAGTGGGGAAACATCACGTAATACCTCATCCTTGAAGGGTTGGATGCCATATGAAAATTGACACTGTTGGTTGACACAAATATCTTGTCCTTGCCAAAGCCACCCGATGTTGTATGGTTGCGGGTCTGCTGAGATGAAGTTTTTCTGGATTTCTCTATCAACAATAAAATGTTGTGGGGTCCCCTTCAACAACATCTGTGAATGAAAAAGGTGCTCCCCCTCTTCAGGATCTGTTGGTTCTTCTGTTTGAATTGTTATGGTCGCGACAATAGCAGTGAGGTCTATGTCAATGATCTGTCCTTTACCGGTATTTTCAAAATCAGATTATGAATTAGGTTTCAGCTCCTTGTATTTGATCTCGGCCACCAATGAATATTTTGAGCGACATTCATCGGTGTTGTGCCATGGGATTTTGTGGAAATCACACCATTTTCCAGTGTCCTTTGTCTTCCCATGACCCTTCTTTTCCTGTGTCTTGGACTGGTTTTCAGGAGAATGTTTGTTAGGGTCGTCTTTGTCATACTTTGGTTGTTGCAGATTTGCAGACCCGAATTCCCATTTGTTATGGTGCTTAAATTTCTTATCAATTTTAACAGCATATCGATAAGCAGCACTGAGTGATGAGATGTCCAGAAAATTCATTTCAGTCTAGATGTATCTGTGTAGAGCCCCATGGTATTTCAGAACCAAATTTCACTTAGAGTCTTTGATACCTAACTTGGTACGCAAGGTATGGAAGGTATTGGTGAACTCCAGAACTAGTTGGCCCCTCTCCTGCTGTAGTGTGGTCCATCTCATGTATTGGTCCTCATAGTTTCCAACAGGGTAATATTGTTCTTTTACGGCATCCACAAAAAAATCCCAAGTGGGATCAACCCCATATATTCGAGACTCCTCTATGGAACTTTTCTCCCAGTAAGTTTCCCACCAATGTTTGACATGAGGGAGAGATTTAAGGAGTCGAAATGTGATCTTTTCTTTTTTGAAAAAATTGTGAACAGAGAAATAGCCTTCTAGCAGAGTTAACCATTTTTTTAGGGCTTCTACATCTATCTGTCCTTCAAATACAGGAATATGAAAAATAACTTGTACCTTGAAAGGAAAGGTGCCTCCAAAGTGGCCACTTGATGAAGATGTGCCTTATGCTATTGTGAGGCATTGAAGGATGTGGGAAAAATTCTTCATCATTTCCTCCCTCTGTCGCGTGAGATCTTTCTCAAGCAACATATTGATAGGATCGTTTGCTCTGTTGTTTTTCTTTTCTTCCGCCATTGAGGGTTTCTTGGGTGTGCAAGAGAAATTGTCTTTAAGAGAGACAAGCTCAAGACCCAACTTGCTATAATTGGAGCTCGTCGGGGACATGTACTGAAAAAATGATCAAGAGCAGCCTGCTCTGATACCATTGATCTGGATTATTTTCAGCACGAAATGAGATCGAAGATATAATAAAGAAATGCACAGAGATATCGCAGATATTCAATAATATAACATAAATGTATCAAAGATGCAACCATAAACACAGATATATAGTAATACATGATTTCTATTAATGAAAGAAATGTATAGAGACTGTAAAAATACACAGTCACGAAAGACTCACTAGAATGGTGGCAGCTTATCTCTGAGAAGAGATGTGACGGCTACTCGCATTCGAAAGAAGATGATTACAATGAGGCTCTGAAGGAATTTTTACAATAAGCATGAATTCCCAAAACCCTAGACACCA
>JASDQU010200707.1:0-10077 GCA_032191745.1 Picea mariana
TGTTATAGATAGTGAAATTTTGTGTTGCTTCTTGTTGAACTAGGACACTAGATTGTTGCAAAGAAATAACGCTCCATCACTGGTAGTATTTCTATCAACCACACTGCCTTCCCAATCTGGATCTGTGTAAGCTATCAGAGTAAAGTCTTTTCCTGTGGGATACCATGAACCAAATTCCAACATGCCTTTCAGATATCTGAATATTGTTTTCACTGATTGCACATGTGTTTCCTTGGTGCAGTTCGAAACCCTCCAACTAACCCTACTACTTGCATTACATATGGTCTTGAAGTTGTCACATATAGTAGGTTTCCTATCATAGATTAGCTTCCTTTAATTCATCCTCTTTGATTAGTTTACAACCAGTGACCATGGGTGTGTTGATAGGTTTGTAGTCTTCCATTTCAAACTTCTTCAGCATCTCCTTGATGTTTTTGGTCTGAGAAACAAATATTCCTTTGTTGGTTTGAGAAATCTACAACCCTAGGAAGAAGAACAATTCTCCAAGCATGGGCATCTCAAATTATTTTTTCATTTCTTCTGCAAAATTTTGGTTCATTCTATCAACATTACTTCCAAAAATGATATCATCCACATAAACTACAATGATTAACATCTCTACATTGTCTATTTTGATGTAAATATTTCCATATGTTGTTCCTCTTTTGTAACCTTGTTGTTTCAAGTACTTGTCAATTCTTGAATACCATGCTCGCTTTAATCCATAAAGTGATTTCTTCAATATGCAAACATAATCTTCATTTTCTGACAATAAGAATCCTTCAGGTTGTTCAATGTACATTTCTTCTTCTAAATCTCCATTCAGGAACACTAACTTGACATCCATCTGATACACCTTAAAATTATTGAAGCTTGCAAATGCCAAAAACATTTTAATGGTTTCTAGTCTTGCAACAAGAGAAAAGGTTTCTTCAAATTCAATGCCTTCTACTTGGGCATATCCTTTACAAACCAGTTTTGATTTATTTATTACTACTTTTCCATCTTCAATTAACTTGTTTTTGAATACCCACTTTGTATCAATCACATTTTTATCTTTGGATATTGGGACAAGTTTCCATGTCTTATTTTTATCAATCTGGTTTAACTCTTCTTCCATAGCATTCACCCAATGTTGATCATTATTGGATTCTGGAAAGCATTTAATCTCTATTTTGGATAGTAAAGAGAGATTTACATGTTCAGAACCACTTGTCAGTTTTCTCCTAGTTTGATTTTTAGCATTTTATCACCAAGAATTAAGTTTTCTGGATGATTTTTCTACACAAACCTTGATGGTGTTTGTGTATCTAGGTGTTCTTCTTCTTCTTCATCATCTTTGATGTAATCTATTTCTTCTACTTCCAGTTTTTTCTTGTGTGGTGTTTCTTCATCTATTCTAACATTAATGCTTTCAACAGTCTTTTGCAGTCTTTTGTTGTAACATTTATAGGCTTTGCTTCTTGAAGAATGACCAAGAAAAAATCCTTCATCAACTCTTGAGTCAAACTTGCCTAGATCCTCATCATCTCGTTTGATGTAACATTTACTTTCAAATATTCTGAAGTTTTTAACAGATGTTGGTCAGCCTTTCCATAAATCATAGGGTGTCTTATCGTTGTTGACTCTGATTTTCACTCTATTTAGAATGTAGACAGTAGTGTAAATTTCTTCTCTCCAAAGACTGTTTGATAATTTTTCTTCATTCAACATTGTCATGGCGATCTCTTCTACATGTTTGTTTGTCTTTCAACTACTCCCTTGTGTTGTGGAGTTCTTGCAGTTGCATATTGTCTTTTTATTCCTTGAGTTTCACAAAATTATTCAAATTCATTGGATGTGAACTCACCTCCATTATCTGATCTTAAACATTTGATTTTCAAATCGGTTTCATTCTCAACTAAAGCTTTGAATGTTTTTAACTTTTCAAATTCCTCGGATTTATTTTTGAGAAAGGTAACTCAAGTCATTCTTGTATAATCATCAATAAACAACGTAAAATAGCTTTCTCCTTGCAATATTTGTTTTCTTGTTAGTTCATGGAGATCTGTATGCACAAGTTCCAATGGCTTAAATGTTGCATATTCCTTTGTCTTGAAGCTCACCCTTGATAGTTTCCCATGCTGACATTGTTTGCAAATAGTGTTTGAGAGTTTTGTGATCTTCGACGTATCTCTTACTTCTTGTTTTGTGTTAACTTTTACTAGGTTTTCAAAGTTTATATGGCCCATTATTTTATGCCATAGCCAAATTTCATTTGTCTACACCATAAAAAAAAATGTCCATTAATTCCATCAAGGATATACACATTGTTTGGGGTTTTGATTGCCTTTGCAATCAGCTTAGTTGAATTTGTCTTTCTGATCTTGCATTCTTGAGAATCAAAAGTAATATTGTGTCCTTGGTCACACTTCTGGCTTACACTAAGAATATTGTGCTTCAAGTCTTTAACGCATAGAAACTTTTCTATCTTGGCCCTTCCATTCTCAAGAAGGAGAGTGCCTTTTCCAACTATCCTTGAACTGCCATTGTCTCCAAAGGTGACACTGCCTTCATTCTTCTTCAAGGTGATAAAATTTGTTCTGTCTCATTCCAGGTGACTAGAGAACTCATTGTCAATGTACCACTTATCCTTATTATTTTGTGCATGAAGTATAGCTTGAATGAACAAGGACTTTTAATTTTTTTTTTTCCCTTTGTTCATGATTTCTTTCCATGATTGTTGGGGCTCCCTCTTTCTTATTTTATCTGAAATCACTTCTGCAGAATTTTGTTATATGCCCAAAATTATTGCAATTATAACATATGATGTCATAATTCATCAAAGGGGAAAATGAGTTGTAATTTCTCTTTGAAAATACATGGATATCTCTATTGTTGTTCCTCATGTAACTGCCTCTTATATTTGTTATACAATATGTTTCTTTATGACCAAAACCATTGCAAGAATAACAATAGCCAAAGAAATAATTTTGGTACCTGATTGTGTGATTCCATCTTGATGGGAGAGTCTTTATGATTCTATCCTTGTGAGGAAGATTTGTCTTCTATGGAACATATTGTTCGTCCTTCCTATTGTCTTAAACCTTGACATATTTTTTGAGTACATCAGCATAACTCTTGGTCCTTTCTTCACTTGATTGTTTTGAATAGGTTGAGGCTTCTTCATTAGCAGCTTCCTTCTTTTCATTGTAACCAAGACCAGTTTTTCCAAATGATGATCTTTGACAGTTTAGGATTTCATTCAAGTTTTTGGAGCTCTTTTCAAATTTCGTGTTGGTAGGTGATATTTCCAACTCCTTTCTTAGAAAAATTATTTATGATTATAGACTATTGTAGATATCTTCTTTTTTATTTTAGTTGGGCTATTAAGACTTCTTCAATTCTCTTTACCTCTTCTACTTGAGTTATTAAGTTGAAGATGATATTTTTAGTTTCATCATAACTTTCTTTTATACCGAGCATTTTTTTCTGTACTTCTTCAGTTTATCCTTTAGTATGCATTTCTTGTTCCTTGGTTTCTCTATTTCATTTAGAGCACATATGAGATCTCCTTCAATATCTACTTATGCATCAATCTCAGGATTGTCTTCTTCTATTGAGTCTTCGTTTCCAATTTCTAGGACAACAATCTATGTTTCTAAACCCATAAAGAGAATTTCCTATGTTTCATTGTCATTATCATCAGACGGTATGTTAACTTCATTGGTATATAGATTCTTCTTTTGTCTATACAATTTTCTCCTCTTTTCAGTCTTACCCTTGTTGTACCTTTTGAAGCTAGAATCTTCTTTTACATTGTTATTTATATTCTTTGCATAAGGACATTTAGTAGAAAAGTGTCCTACTTCTCCACAATTAAAACATTTGAAGGGAAGCTTACCTTTGTATTTTCCTAACCCTCTCTCAAGATTCCTGACAAAGTTGGTTTCTTCTTGTTGAAGTTTTACTTATACAACTAGAAGTTACTATTCTTCTTTATTATTATAATCATTTATCACATTATCTGCATAAATAAGATCACTGAAAGAGAGGCAATCACAGAAACAATAGAAACATGCATATTATCCTCAGAAACCTTCATGGCGGAGAAAACCCAACAAAAAATTCCTCAATATTGATAGACCAAAGACCGAACAAAAGATCCTCCTCTACTCCTTCACTAGGAAGAGTAGTGCACCATTTAACCAAGAAATACCAAGAGATACACCAAAATCCCTCCTTGACGTCACCCCCAGTTGCAACAGCTACTCCTCCAAGACTTGTGCACTTCTTCATAGCTGCATAGCTAGTGTGATGAGTGTGTTCAAATGAGACACCATCCTCACATATAAATACAAGTTGTGAGGTGGCGCTAGGGTTGTGACTCTTCACTTGGTGGATCCAACTTCTCCTAGAAGTGGCTAAAACCACTTTACAATTACTAGGGGATGACTTTACAAATACCACCATACAAATACATGTTGACCAATCTACAAAAGGGGATTTGATCTTATACAAGACCTGACTTGATCAGTCCACAAAAGGGGATTTGATCTATACAATAATGACTCAAATATAAGTAGAATATTCTTCGAAGTTACAATAATTCAACACTCCCCCTTAACAAGAAGGGTGTTCTACTGACAACAATAATAACAACTGACTGGACTCAATACATCATCAAGAGGAGGGGACATCATCATCAGCATCGAGAACATTGTAGATCATATCTATAGGTCATCGGAAAAAAAAATTCTCATCATCAACATCAATAGAAACTGAACATCATCATCATCTGCAGCGCGAAGTTGGAGTAACATCATCATCATCAACAACATGAAGTTGAAACATCAACAGCACAAAGTTGTAATAACATCAACATCATCAACAGCATGAAGTTGGAACATTAACATCATCAACAACATGAAGCTGGAACATCAACATCTATATGTGGCAAAAAAAGAGGCAACATATGTGTTACTCTAACAACGTCCTTACCGGACCTTTGGGATCTGCCCAGGAATCATAAGATTCCCTATGATATAGAATCCTAACTGAGCTACCACTACTAACCACAGTTGTCATATATATGCACAGGTACTCTGATAGACCATCCTTACCAGCCCTTCGGGATTTTCCCAAGGATGATCAGTCCCCTAGGATATAAAATCCTAACTGAGTTACTCATTGTTGGTCAGGATACCATAGTATCATCAGCATAATTCCCCCTTTCGAGGGAGGTCCTTTCGGACTATACCAAGCTTGTCTCAAAAGTACTGAAACTTCACATGAGACAAAGGCTCATTCAACACATCTACAACCTACTCATATGTGCCAACATATTGGAGATTTGCAGCTACCTTTTGCACCATGTCATGAATGTAGTGATATTGGATCTCTATGTGCTTTGTATTATCATGGAAGACTGGGTTCTTGTCATCTTTATGCAACTATGGTTATCACATAGAATCATGGTAGCTTCCATCTCCAGATCAAACAGACATGTCAACAACTTCCGAAGCCATATGGATTTACAACTGGCGAAACATGTTGAAATATACTCCACTTCTGATGTATTGAGAGCAATATTGGATTGTTTCCTTCTTTTCCATGAAGTCATGGCTGACCCCAAACTGAAGCAACATCATGAAGTGCTTTTTTTTGTCCTTAAGGTATCTCATCACATGATTTGCAGCTACTAGTTGAACACGTCTAGGTTCCATGAGATACTAACTCAAGGTGTTCACAAAAAAGCATATATCTGGTCTGGTATTCATCGGATATATCAACGAACCAATCATTTGTATGTATAGAGTAACATCAACTATTTCTGATGAAGTATCAACCAATAACTTTAGATTTGTCTCCATAGGAGTGGACATGGTTTTACAATCCATTATGTTGAATCTCTTCAGAATTTCCACAACATACTTTCCTTGAATAAGGAAAATATCTTATGGGCTCTACCATACTTCAGGACCTAATAAATAGTGCATCAAGCGTAGGTCCTCATTTCAAATTCAGTGGCAGGATTCTTCTTACAATGTGTGATGAGATTTTCTTCATCTGTCAAGAATAAGTCATTCACATATAGCAGCAAAATAACGGGTTCCTCATTCTCAATCTTGAAGTAAAGGTTTGTATCACCTTTACTCTTGGTAAATCCCAATCTCATCAGAAAACTATCAATATTGTCATACCAATCTCTTGGAGCTTGCTTCAACTTGCAGACATGAGTCTTCTTGTCCTGTACTTTGAAACCAAATTTTCACATTACATTGTACCAACCTAGTACACTTGCTTAGCTGCAACTCAATCTACATAATCATGTGTTGGTTCTATGTGCTTCTTGCAAAGCACTATTTCTCTAACTTCTTGAGAGTATGTCCTCTACTTTTTTTGCAACTATTCCTTCTAGAACCGAGACTCTGCACATGCAGCTGCAATTTCTGAATATGAGAATGACTACTCTATTCTCACTGTAGTTGTTGAACTCTAAGAGTAGCTCCTCTATTCTATCATGGAAACAACTTCATCTGAAACTGAGAGTGGTTGATACTGAAGGTAGCTTTTATTCTTTCATGGAGATAACTAAATCTCAATACAGGGACCGCTCCCTCTAAATCTCATACTATATCGGAATCATGGTTGTTTTGTTTGTCTTCACAAACACTGGAACTATTTCTTCGATTACGAGATCAAGTGTCTCATCATAGTCTTCTTCCTCTTGCTGGGAGAATCCTCTGGACACAAATCGGGATTTGTACATATTTATACTATTATCTGCAACATGATTGATCTGTTAGATCAATCTTGGAAGTCACCAGTGACTTACTTTATGGTCTTAAGGAAAATTCCATATCCCAATCCTTCTGAATGGCTTCCTCCTCTGTCATTGAAATCTTCTCAGGAGATTTCATGTCTCCTAGAAGTCTCTGAAGCTACGATCTAGTCTTCTCAACTCATGGCATCTGTCTGCCAGTCCTGGAAGATGTATCCTTTTCCCATTTGATCCTTCCTGAGATCGGGCTTACTCTGAGTCTTGATTTCTTCTAAGTCTGCAAAAACTTCATAGTCTCTCCAGGATATACTTGGTGTTGAATACCAAGTCTTAGTATGAAAAGTTGAGTCAGACTTCAAACGAATTTTTCTTCCTATCAAGGTGGCTTCATTATCCATTGACCAAGTCTATTGTGAGTTCTATTCTAATGTTCAGTCATCTTTGGAGCCTTCTTCTCCTTACAATCAATCTCTATATGAGATACTTTGTATCTCAAAAGTAGATTATTCTTCATTTTCTTTGGTACATGGATGTATACAATCATGTATACAACTTGGATATTTTGCTCCTTGTCTCATATAATATGTTTCCTTCTGCAACTGTCACTATAGATTCCTCAGGGTTATCACTTGTGACCTGCCTGGAACAAGAACAACAAGGGAGAAACAACAAACAAGAATAATACTCTTTATAATAATAATAAAACAATAGTGAGAACAATCGTCACAGTATCTCCTTTAGAGCTATCACTTATGACCTGCCTGAAACAAGGGTAAAAAATAAGAACTACAATAATAAAGAATGAGAGAAACACTCTTCTAGTGTTGTGATCAATCGTTCCTCCATGGTAACCTGGAAACAAAACAAGAAGTTTCTCCTAGAGGAAATGTTAGTTATATCTAGTAAACGATTACAGTAAGCATTTATCTCAATAGTGCTCACATGCTACCAAGTATTCAATAAAAAACTTTTCAAAGATTGCTATCACAACTATAATGTTTAGCAATTATCAAACTTGATATGTGTAAATTTGAATCTTATCAATTTAATCAATCAAACCTAGAACCTAGAGTCTTGTCCTCAAGAATAAGTGTGGTGTTTTTATTCAAAGTCTCCTTCACTCAAAATGATAAGTATTGTCTTCAACTTGTCCTCTGTACTAAGACAATATGCTATCTTGACAGAAATCTGAGTTAGGGAATAAACTATGTAATATCAACTTTAATCAATCTAATACTTTGACTTTAATTTTGACCAATGGTTAGTATGATAACTTCAACAGATCAAAATGCAATATGGATATTCATAAGATTACAATAATTCCATAACAAGTAGAGGCATATCAAAGTAATAAAACCTGGGGTGCATGGTTCCTCTTAATGTGATGGATCTGAGATCCCTCTGGATCTACAATTGTTGTTTAGACAAAAGATCATTTCTCCTGCAAATACCCTTTAAAATAATGATTTAATTTAAACATATGTAAGTACATACCTCTGACAGCATCGACAAGTAGTGGCACCATCTGGAGGCAGCAGAAAGCAATAACGAACCTTTAAAACTTCAAAGGTGCTTCAACTTGTAACTTAAATTTAGATGGAGATTTACTAGGGTAAGGCACACTAGGACAATAAAAATCAGTCCCAACACTTCATAAAAAAATTCATTGCAACTAGTATGAAGGAATTGGCACTACAACTGCAACTGCAACTGCAATTGGTACTTCAACTGCAACTACAACTTCAACTTAGGGTTTTATGAGGAAACCCTAATTTCTCAAACATCAAATTTTGGAATGTTGATCCAGGGACTAGATGCGCCCTCCTAGGGCGAGCTACTAGATTTGGTTACTTACCACCATACAAATACATGTTGACCAATCCACAAAAGGGGATTTTATCTTATACAAGACCCAACTTGATCAATCCATAAAAGGGGATTTGATCTATACAATAATGACTCAAATATAAGTATAATATTCTTCGAAGTTACAATAATTCAACACTTCTTCATCTGATTCGTCGTCTGATTTGCCACTTGTTTTGTATTCTTTTTTCTTTGTCTTTTTTTATGCCTTAAAGTTTGCTTCCTTCCTTGTTGGCTTTTCTTGTTTATTCATTTCTATGCCCATTTCATATGCAGCGATAATTCCATGTAATTCATCCATTGTCAGATTGGATAGGTCCTTTAATTCTTCAATGGCAGATATCTTGGGATTAAATATTGAGGGAAGTGTTCTAAGCACTTTTTTCACAATGATGGTTTCTTTAATATCTTCACCCAATCCTATGATAGTGTTGACAATCTCATCCACTCAAAGAAAATAGGCTGCAATACTCTCCTCTTCATTCATCTTGAGGGTCTCACTTTGTCCTCTATGGGTTTGTAACTTTTCCTTCTTGACTTTGTTATCTCATTCATATATATTATGTAACTTGTCCCACATCTCTTTTGTTGAATGACAATGCATGACTTTGAGAAATGCAGATTCTTCCAAACCGCACAGAATTGCATTCTTGGCCTTAGAATTATTATCATTGAGCTTCTTTCCATATTTATATATAGGTGGAGTTTTTGGGGCTATGTAACTATTCTCAACTACACTCCAAATGTCAAACCCAAGTGTTTTCAAATAGGTTAGCATCCTTATGCCCCAAAAAACATAATTTGATCCATCAAATAATGTAGTTTTGTTTGTGGAAAATCCTTCATGTTTGTCCATTTTGCTATAGGGGTTCACCCTCTAGTGGTTAGACTGTTTTTGAAGGAACTCACTCTAATACCGATTGTTGGCACACTTACTTATACTAAAGGGGGGGGTGTGAATCAGTGTAATACTAATTATTCATTTCTTACAAGATTTATAAATGTGTTACTTTAACAACTATAACAGTTAAAGACAAAAACACAACCACACAATCCACATAACACAAAGATTTAAATTGGAAACCAAAATGGGAGAGAACCACAAAATAATTATTTTATATAATCATGCAGAAATCAACCTGTTGTTACAATGTTTGTAGGCACCAACCTGTAGGAGACACCAATCCCCTTAGTTGAGCACCAACTCAGCACTGTCTATAGGCACGAACATACAATTGTTATATATGCAGGCACCAACCTATAGTAGATACCAATCCCCTTGGTTGAGCACCAACTCAGAAATATGTAGGAACCAACCTATTGGAGACACCAATCTCCTCAATCTGTTAATAGTGACAAATCTTCTCTTTCCCTCAAGCCTTCACTTGCATAAGATTGTTGATCTGTCTTTGTTGTCACAACACATTCCTTCAGTTCACAATCTGCTT
>JASDQU010200710.1:0-12747 GCA_032191745.1 Picea mariana
CCATGTCCCTTTGGAGAGTTCGGAAGAGGTCTTGAATTAGTACAAGAAGAAGAAGAAGAAGATGGAGGAGAGGGTGGTGGAGAATCACTATTCCCTCCATTTCCATTTGGAGTTTTATCACCACTGTCTCCCTTGTGCTTTGAAGGGTTGGAACCTTCACCTTGCAACCTTGTATTCCTTTCCATCAAGATCTTCATCATCTCTCTCATTCCATGATAGCCTTTCTGAGATCTTCATCTTCCGCAGGAACATGTTCATGACTCTCTTCATGAGCCATACTTGGTGAATGCCTCCTTGAAACTTGCAGTGATGATATATGCTTCCTCCTTGAAGGATGAGAACTTGGCTCTACAAGTTGACCTTCTCCTCTTATGAGTTTCAACCTTGTGAGCATCAGAAAACAAAACAATTGCAAATAATCAAGTCTTCAAAAACCTATGCTCTGATACCAACTTGATCTAAAAATGAAGACGACTTGTATTCTTGAAAATATTTGCAAGTTAAATTTTATGTGTAAAAATGAAAATGGATCAACTTTGCAACACAAATTTAATAGGATTTACTCATTCAAGATGCATATAAACAACAGCAAAATCAGTGAACAAAAAACACATAACACAACAAATGATAAAGGAGTTCACCCCTCTCTTGGGCTACATCTCCTGGTCCAGCTTCCAATGGATCATTTGTATTATTTGCTCAAAGTGATAAAAAAATGTTCTTTACAATGATCAAAATTCCAAATAGACTGCTCCAATGGCTTCAGAACATCCAAAAACCCCTAGCTGGGCTTTTTCGACACCTCGTTTGGCCAAAAATTGAAGAAGATAGGCTTCCTAGAAGTCCCCCCTTCAAGCTTGTTGTCTCTGCATCTACAAAACACACCCCTTGTTGGCTCAACCTAGCCCACATGCATTTTAAAGAGTAAAAAATTGGCATCAGGTGCAACCGCACAAATGGTACAAACTGTCGAATGGTTACGCGTCAACCTTAACTACCAAGTCCCGTGGGCACATGGTCACCACATGACCGCGCGCAATACACAATAGGGCTAAGGTTCAAACCGTTTACAAAACTGTAAGGTTAAAACCACGCGCATACACGTTGGTCACATGTTATGTCAAACCATGCTCATTCAAAATGGTTACAACATATATTACGGTGGGTTTAACTGCCCGTAGCACTAGTCGTATGCAATACACATATAACCATGGGTTTAACCGCCCGTAGCACCGGTCGTATGTAATACACATATATATAACCATGGGTCGGGGCTTAGCCCCGGCCCGGTTCACGCCCCAATACACAATTTTGAAAATTCAAATATATTACAATGCATATATATGTTAAGTAACATGTGTGAGCGCACCGGTTGGGCGGCCTTTCCCAAAGCTTTACCCTGCCCAGAGGTCACGTGGTCGACTCCTTCCAAGTGCAAAGATTTTAACCAATAAACAGGTGACAAGTGGTGACCATTGATTGGGCCACGTGTCGCCATCCCATTTGCTGCGAACAAACCATGTCACATGCCAACTTTCCCAATAGATACCTGCCACGTGTCGTATGGCCTGCCACGTCAGCGTCCGTACGGACTATACAATCAGCATCCCTTTTTTTTTGCCTGTTTGTCATTTTGAACAGAACACGATATCTCTCGCTCCCGATGTCCATTTGAACCCAAACAAGTTGTGTTGGGTTCGTAACGATGAGGCCTACGCTCCCATTCGATATGAAGTGATTCCAAGCACTCTGAATTTTTTAGCAAAATTTGATCCCCTGATCACCTAAATAGTGGATCTCCTTCTGGAAGAAGGAACACTTCGACAACTTCCCATACAATTTGTTCTCTCTAAGGTAGGACAAAACCACTCGTAAGTGTTCCTCATGTTCTCTATCATTTTTGGAATAGATGAGGATGTCATCTAGAAAGACTTGTACAAAATGGTCTAAGTACTTCTGGAATACGCCATTCATGAGGCTCATGAATACCGCTGGCGCATTGGTCAATCCAAAAGGTACTACAACAAACTCATAATTCCCAAACTGAGTTCGAAAGACAGTTTTAGGGATATCACCTTCCTTAATCCTTAACTAGTGATACCCTGATCGCAAATCAATCTTTGAGAATACTGTTGCTCCTTTCATCTAATCAAAGAGGTCATCTATTCGCGGAATTGGGTACCTATTTTTCACTGTAGCACGGTTCAAGTCCCTGTAGTCTATACACAATCGTAAGGAACCATCCTTCTTCTTTACAAAAATTATTGGTGCACCCCAAGGTGAGACGCTTGGCCTTATTAGCCCTAAGTCTAGTAACTCTTTCAACTGCATTTGCAACTCACAAAGTTCTGGCGCTTTCATTCGATACAGAGTCTTGAAAATTGGTTCTGCACCAGGTTTTAACTCAATAGTAAAATCAAGTTCCCTCTCAGGAGGTAACCCTGGTAACTCATTCAGAAAAAAATCCTTAAATTATGACAATACCGGGTACTAATCCAAGGAGGGTCCCTTCCTTTCATTCACTTCTTCCACTACATATAGTCAACACCCTTTCCTCAAGAATCACTTAACCTTCATAGTTGAGATAAAGCGTAATGACACCTTTCTCCGTACACCCTGGATCTCTATTGGTCTTCCTTCATTGTCAACACAAAGCACCCTTTTTGTGAAACAATCTACCAAAGCTCGATGAGCTTCTAACCAATCCATTCCAATGATTAGGTCATACACCCCGAGAGCAGTGATGTATACCTTCAACCTGGTAGTACACACTCCCGGGTCTACTATACAATTATCAACGCTAGGTCCTACAGCTTGTTTTTCCCCCGAAGCCATCTCGACTTGTTCAAATTCATCATGCTCGTAGGCTGCCAACCCACTCTTTTCTAATGTTGAAGGTGAAATGAAACTATCTGTAGCACCAGAATCAAATAAAATCTTTACATTGATATGATTTAGCATACCTGATGAATCCACCACTGTGGATTGATGCTCAGCCTAGCGATTATTAACCGCTGCATAAATTTGGTGGCTGCTACTTGCTCTTCCCATTGGGGCCTTTCCTTCTCTATGCACAAATCCTGATTGTAACTCTGGGTAGTCACGCTGGTAATGGGGTCCTCCACACCCCCAACAAGTAACATGAGATTGAACCTACGCATTGTTATGTGACTGTCTCTGAAATGAGTTCCTTCCCCTGGAACCCCTGCCCCTACTAGTTGTTCCCTGAGATGGTCGTGGACCTACCTGCATCATTGGTGATGAACAAGATGTTGCACTCACTGTCATTGAAATCCCTGTGGCTACTGTCCTTGGTGCGACTCTGTTACCATATGGAGGTGGACTTGAGACCCCTCCCCTGGGAAATTTCCTAGGGGCCTTCCCCACAAATGCGAGACGATGCAGAAAGGTCGGTCTCATACCTCCAGCTAAGTTCATGTGTTCCTCCACATAATGCGCATTTTCCACAGCTTTCGCTACTGAAGACGGTTTCCACATTCGCACCATAGCCCTTATCTTAAGTTTTAGCCCATAGACGAAGCGTTTTGCCTGTCGTTGGTCATTATCCATATATGAAACATATTTGACCAATTCCATAAACCTAATCTCATACTCTTCTATGGTTATGTTTCCCTATACTAAGGCATGAAACGCTCCTACCTGTTGTTCCTCATAGTAAGCTGGCAGATATTTCCTTCGGAACCTCTCCTCGAAAAGCTCCCAAGATACTGTGTCTGGGGTAAGATGCAGTTGCCTTTCCAGGTTGCCCCACCAGTTCAAGGCATTGTCTCTCAACTGAAAAATTGCTATCTTCTCCTTTGAGGTGGACGCATAGTCCCTTAAGGCAAAACACCTTGTCATGCCTTCCAACCATGCTTCTGCATGTTCACTAGCGCGACCCCCGGAAAACTCCAGAAGTTTGATCTTCTACAATTCTCTAGTGATGTCTTCGGGTAGAGGTCCTCCCCCTGAATCCCTCGATGCTTCTGGATTACCTGTTCCAGATGGTGGGGGTCCACTTTGATCCCTGTTGGTTGTCACCCCTTTAAAGTCTCATTTATGGCCTCCAAAGAGTGCAGTATGAGAGATAGTTCCGGCGATGGTGGTGGCGGTGTTGGTGGTGCCTGCGACGATGCTCCTCTACCTCAATTCCCTCAAGTCCTAACCATCCTGTATGATTTAACCTGCATCAACCAAAGTTGTTAGGGTGAGTTCAAGGACATTTCACATTTGCGCAACTTAACTAGAAAACAGGGTTAGGCGTAAGTTTTTTTTTACTTGTCTGTAAACAGACATTACTCTCTTTAGGGGAGGTGTCTAGGTTAGGGTTTAAGCATCTAAGATTGATGTCTTCGCCTAAGAAAACTATTGACCCTCTCGCTTGATAGTTACGCTAGCACTGTACCCCTCTCGCCTATTCCTCTAACTTACCTTCCTAGTGCGCATGAAGTCCCCTCCCGCTTATCTTGTTCTAAGTCCTTATACTTTGTGTTTACAACTAGTTAAGGTGGCTTCCAACCTAATGTCGAAGAAATGAGTTTAAGGCTATCCTTTGATGCTTGACTCATGGGCTTTCCTTGGCACGTTGTACATATTCATTGAATTGTGTGTCTTGGTGGCTACAAGTGCGAGTCTTGAGGATTGTAAAGTGGCTTTCGGGCATTGGAGCTTAGAGCTTGTGCGTTGTGGTTATGTATTGTTATGGACTTGTGGTCATATGATGTAGTGAGCCTAAGGTGATGCATTGAATCTTGGTGCTTGGCTTTGACTGGTGGAATGGAATGGAGGGACTTGGCGCTTGGCTCAGTGGTTGAGGGCACGGAACTCAGTGTTTGGTTAACATGGATAATTGGAGATTATGCTTCGGGATAGTATTTTATGACTATTAATTTATTTATGTATAAGAATTTATTTTATAACGACTCATGTGTGGTGCATTGGTGTTTGGTTGTTTTCCAAGGCTTGGACTATGGTGAGTGGTCGTGGGTTCAAAACCCGTCTGCTCCAACAAAATTTAATCTAACCCAAATTTAATCTAATCCCTAAAATCATTAATTAACTTTAATTTAGATTAACTTTACACTAAATAAAACAATTAATTATTTTAAAGATAATTAATTAACTTTAAAATTATATTTTTTTTACACTAAATAAATTTAAACGTACAAAAATAAATAATAATAATAATAAAATATATATATATATATAAATTTAAATAATATAAAAAAAATATTAAAAAAAATCAAAATAATCAAAAAAAGTGCGGGCACGCATGGATTCCACATGCCCGCCTTGCTTCCTCCAGTGCCCTCCTGACCTAAAGCTAACCCTACACGTACTCTCTCTCGAGCTCTCTTCCCCTAAAACCTTACACAAACTCTGATGCCTCTCCACTCTACCCTCTCCCTCTCGGCAGGCTCGATACTCGGCTCCGAGCGCTGGTGCTTGGGCGAGGGCTTGTGTGTATTGTGGCTTGTATGTTAAGCACGCGTGAGCCCAAGTTTACCCATTCATGCTTGGTACCTGGTGCGCATCGATTCCAACCAGCACTACCAAACCCCACCCATCATGTACAAATAAGAATGCCTGGTACATTATATCTTCATGTCCAATGCACTCAAAGCTATAATCTATGCCTCCATCTGAGATATCTCGTATTACCTCATTTATGGGCTTGGACTGGTCTTTGCGCTTGTCCCTGGGCTTTGTATAATTTCACATACCGCCCTTTGTGATGGAGTTCTCATAATTAATTCACTAATTAAGCGAACCCACCAATCTTCTGAGAAATGGAATGTTGTAAATAGAAAAGAATGGACAGAAGTCATGACAAACTGTCTCTGTCTGTGGCTAGGCGTGACAAATGTTTCACTGTAATATAATATATGCAATTGGAGATAAGGAAATATATACAGTGAGACACGATTGATGGTTTCGATCGGAAATTTTGATGAGAACAGAAGCATTATTGATCATTTGCTACTAACCTTCACCTAATTTAGAGGCGCGCTCTCTTTTATTTTTGTTGGGTAAAAGGACAAATTAGAGGAGGAGGAGGAGGAGTTTATCGCTCTTTATTTACATTTTATACTTAATTATATTTTTTATTTTTTTGTATCTTGGGGGTGGGGAGTGCATTTTGACCCATGTGCTCACATCTCATGGCTTTGTGTTAAGTGCTTAGCCATGTATGTCACCCTGTATTGAACGCTTGGTGCTTGACTCATGGACTTGGATACTAGGCCTTCGGCCCACCATTTTTAAATTTTACGATATTGTGTATTGGCTTGTATATTGCATGCTGGCGCTGGCTCATGGGCACTTGTGCGCTGGGTTTGTGTATTGGGTGTCACGATGGAGCATGAGAAGGAACAAACTGTGTCTTGTAGAACCTTAGATTGCTTAAGTCATGGAAAATGTATGCATTATGGGCATTCTGGGAAGTCTTTCAAGCTCGGTGGAGGTTTTCATGTCTGGAGTTTTCTATATTTTGTCATGGGTTGGCAATGATGAGGTGTGGATAAGATATGGAGCTCGACGCTAGGCTTGTATATTGTTTTGTTTTATCAGCCTTCGACTGTGTGGATGTTTTCAGACGCGTGATGCATTTAAAATTGCCCCTTGTGGGATTTGACTCTTGGCACTAGGCTTTTTGTTGTTGACTTAGTTACTAACATGTGTGTTGTGTGGCAGGTTCTTGACTCAGTGCTTTAGTGCCGCGTAGAGCACTCCGCCCTATGCGTAGTTTTTTTTTTTTTATAATAATTTTTTTTTTCTTTCTGTGTGTGCAGCGCACGGCTCTAGCAGCTTGTATTTTATCTGGAATTGTTCTTTCTGAAGATTTCACAGTTTGAATAATTGGAGATAAGGCCTTCTGGCCCAACATTGTTTTATTTATATTATTATTTTTTGTTTACATCAATTATTATTGGCTGTGTGTGCGGTTGCGATGCCCTCGTGGACTCCTCCTTAGCTACTAAGCATTGGACTTGGGTGTTGGCTTGCATGTTGATATATGACTTGTGATGCTTATCTCTTGGTTGATGTTGATAACTGGAGGTTTAGAGATTGTGCCTTTGGGTTCAATAATTTTTATTTATATTATTTTCTATTGTTGTTGTTTACATCAATTATTATTTTGGAGAATTTTGGCAAATGAAGCCTGCTTCCAAGATTTCTAGTCATAGATATGATCTGTCTCTCGAAGCTTCTTACTACTTCAGTTTTCACCGAGTTTACAGTGTTGAATCTGATTATATAAAGCAGCCAGCATATGGCTTTGTTTAAAGGCATTACGCCCACAATGAATGAATTTATGACATTTTTTTTTTCACTAAAATTCTTGTTTTAATTCAAAATTAAAGTTATGTCTAAAGTCTTGTTAACTGACAGGGCCTCCATCCATAATTGTCTAGTTCCATCTTCCTTCACAATTTCAATATGTGTATTATTTATATTTATAACTATGTTAAACTATATTTTTTTTTTCCAGTATGTATATTGTTATTTAGATTTATATCTGTGTTTGTGGGCTTTGCTTGCAGGTTAGATGGAGTTGGAGCTTTCCCAGATTTGTATACATTTATGCACACACTCCCTCATTTTTCTATATACAGAGTGTTGATGGGTGGGTAGGTGGGCCTTTGGTCCCAGATTTCAAACTACAACTCTGATACCATGTGTAGGGACCTAAATTAATTAAGCCTAGTAAAATTCATAAATTTAAACACTAAGATTATTCAACATAAGCAATAAGCCATTTCATTCAGCATATAAGCAACATAAATTAAATTTATGAACAACAATCTAATAAATTACATAACAGAATATAGATACCTCTGGCTGATGCTATTATCCCAATATCCGGCTATGCTCTCTGCTACTTTTCCCAGCCTGATGCTCTGACCAAACCCTGCCCAAAACCAACTAACCACCCAGACAGCTAGGAGAAGCCTTTCCGGCTCCCTAGCTCCAGGATTCCATGAGGATTCCTGGCCCCCGAGCCCAAAACTCCCAGCAACCTGGTGCCCCTTGCAACAGTTCACCCAATCTCCAAAACCAAACTCCCAAAACCAGAAAAATATCCAACCCCCAAAATACAGTCCTCTCCTCCCAATTTTTCATAATCCCCATTCCCGAAGGCCTCTGCCTAGTCATATCTCCCCCCATTCATTGACTCCCTACCCTCCTTTAATTCCACCCACCTTATCCCTCCATTTATTACCCTATCCTTCCATTTATTACCTTATCCCTCCACTCATTGCTTCATTCCCCCCCTGCATATGTAAAGTCTTATAATAAATAATTTAAAGTTATTAAGCCCTTTAATTCATTACCCAAACCTTTAATGAGTCAATTAATTAATTAATCAATCAATCAACAGATATAAACAATTAATTAATAAATAAATAATATTATTAATAAATAATAATTGTTTAACTAAAACATATTAGAACAATTAATTATCTAATTAATTATACTTGATAAACCTTAGGCAATCATTTAACTAGGGTTGTTACAAAGAGATTATAGTAGAATTGAAGATAAGAGTAGAAGGGTCCAGACCAAGTAAGGTATGGAAAAATCATATTCACCTAACAGTAGATCCATATGCCTACCCAATTCTGGAGAGAAGACACTTGGAGGTTGCAAAAAACTCATCAACACCTCCATAAATGAGGTGCTGAGGAATATAGATTCGAGGTGACAAACACTAACATAGAAGCTATGGTAAAGAGAGACACACTCACTACTAGGACACAAGACAATTCTCCATAGAGTTGATTCAGATATTGAAGGTCTCAGGGTGAACATATCCTAGTGGATAGGGTTGAAGTTCAAGTCCCCCTCCTACTATACCCCATTCCATACTTCAGGTAGTCAAGAGAACCTAACATTGATATTCTAAAGGAAAGAACAATCCAGTGACAAAATATGTATTTCAAGACATTTAAACTATTTTTACATCAAAAACAACAATTTCATCAATTCAAAATTATAATTTCAACAAAAATAATCTCCAAAAAAATATAAAAAACATAAAATATTTAACTTTTTTTAACACATTTCCTATATTATTATTATTTAATATTAATTTTGACTAACATATATGTAATTATATCACCTTAAACTATTCCTTAACAAGATCCATACCTTTGAGTGATGGGGTGCCTCCATTGTTGCTCCTCTCCATCCTGCGATTCATCACATGACTTAATTATATTTCAGAATATTAATTAAAGATGTAACAACCTCTACAAATTAATGACTAAAGATGAATACTTGAACGATCTTCTCTTCGTTTCGAGAATAAATTATTCTCTATTGAACAGGACCAACCACGTGAAGGTGGAAGTTCTTTTGGCCCCTCCCCCCCTCTCACATCACTCTCATTCCCCATACCCAATCTATCTAGATTTTACAACTATAATTAGAAATGAAAGTAACATTAAATGTAAGCAAAAAACATTCATGCCATGTGATAAAACAAAAAACATGAAAGCAAATAACATTCATGACATTTAGGAAAACAAAATACATTACATTGGACCAGAAATATATTGGATTTATATTAATAATAAAATGTCTAATCATTTGTTTTTCTTCTTCTTATTCTTCTTCCTGGTATCCATGAAAGCACAAATTAAGTCGGCATCATCAACATTTAACTAATCCCCCACAGTTATTGGGCATTCTTGAAGTGTTGCATCATCAGTACTGAACACCTCATGCCATGATGAACTTCTAGTATATTGGCGTGGAGGTTCAGGATGCGCATGGGCATCCACTACTGCAACAACAAAAAAAATTCAAGTGATATTGTTATTCACCATTCCTAGGGAAATTTAATTAATACAGATTTAATTACATTGTTTTATACAAGGATTAGCGGGTGCAGTAGAAACAGTAGTTGGTGGCTGCATTGTTGTTTTTGCGCTTGTTGATCTCCACTCTCAATCGACATCTACATGCTCTACCATATGAAACAATATAATTATTTAGTATAGAATATACCCTAAATATTAATACTCATTGAAAAATGGAAAAGCATTAAAAATGTGTGCATACCACTATGTAACGATCCTTCGGCAATAGCGCTTGAATCAATATGGGGGTCAGGATGTGGTTCATTGGGTACATTAGGAGCATTGTTAGCATTGTTACTCTCCTGCGAATTTGGAAAAGACACGCATTATTTTACATTTTAAATGAATAAAAAATATATTTTGCATTACAAGTAATCAATGAGTAAAAACTAATCGACAAGTTTTTAATTTCATTTTATTTACCATGTCCTCTAGAGAAACACATGGCAATTTCCCCAGGCTTCTTCATCGTTCCACCACACCATCAAAACTCTGCATGAACCTGACCTTTAGATCTTGTTCTGTGGCTTGCTCGTTGAAAAAATCCCCCTGCATTGAGCAATATCAAAATCATTAGTCACTAGTTGCAATGAATTACATATTTTGTGATGATGATAAAAAAAAAAGTAAAATGTTTAGGCACTTACAACCTGTGCCTTCAATCTCCCGTAACCACCTTGGCCCAGTTTATGTTGGCCATTTTTTTCTTGTATTGTCTTTGTTGCCTTGGAAGTGTCTTGGAGTCTATGCAACATTTTGAAATATGTTAGATATTGATTGTTTTCCTCGTACAGTAAACAAAAGACCACATAGTAAATTGAAAACACCTCTTACCTTCCAGGGCCAGGTAGTTTCTTCCCTTGTGCTTTCATCACTAATTCTCTTGCATCGAGAATAATTTCTTTCCACTCCCTCTCGAGGACAACCAAAGGGCGTTCGCACTTGGGGTCCTATACTAATTTATTCCTATATGCCTCTCTAACATGTTTCAAATGCTTGTCGATCCTTTTTAGGACTTTCGGCTTATTGAACGAGTCACCAAACTCACCAACCAGTCTAGAGATAAGAAGGATTTTCAGTTTGGAATCTTGTCAATTCCATCGTAGTCAAATGGTCGACCCAGAAAGTTCTAATGCAGAGTCATGCAAACTATTGTAGAACACATTGTTTCCTATAAAACATTGTCATCGTTAGTAATTTAAATCTCACTGATATGTGATTGTTTAAATAATTATATAACATGAATCTCTATAAAGACATATATTAAATACCTGGTAGTTGTACTATTTTTAGAGGAACCATGTCTTGGTTGACTAAAAATGATATCACGGTTGTTCTTGTGCTTTGTATACATGTAGCACCAGGGTAACAATCAACAGAAGAGTGATCAGATCCATGATCATGTGCACCACTTGCACGATCTGGCGTGTGTTGTGGGGGCGTGGCATCACCCCTAGAAGGTATAGAATCGGTCACAGGCGGAACACTTGGGATGGAAAATATCCTGGTGGCTACATGGCCATGCGGGTTCGCTGTTGCAGTCCCACTACTGCTACCAGGACCTTCCCCTTCCCCTCTCATCGATCTCAAAAAATTCTACAATGAGAAATATGTGTTAATTGCATATATCAAATTACAAAATTTAAAACCAAAAATTGATATTGTTAGATGACATGACTTACCCCATAATTTTCTATCCTAAAGCATAATTCAGCTATCCTTTTGAAATCCTCAGCAGTTTCCGGCCCAGCAGCGACCAAATCCTGGAATTCCCTATTGGCCTTTCTTATGGACAATTCTATTGTCTGCAAGGGGTCTATAGAATCAAATATCTCTTCATCACTTATATATTCATCATTTTCGATCGATGTAGTGCTAGGAACGGGGCCTTTTCCACGGTCAGGGCCTTTGCCCTGATCACCACTCTGGCAAAATTTCAAGAAGAATGTTATTATGTGCAAGAAATATTGAAAAAACAATATATGAAATAATGAAATATTGGAAAATATTATCAAATGAAATATTCACACATACAAATTAGCAAATATTTGGAAATGAAACATCGAGCAAAAATTAGCAAATGGAACATTCAGAAATAAATAAAATTTCGTCACAAATGAAACATTCACTCTATTTTGATGGTGATAAACTTGTAAACTCTTGAACTTATTCTTCTATAAGAAATATTGTTGGGTTTTCTTCCAAGGTTGGTTTTCCTAAGATAAATTCTTGTGTTCTTGTGTCTACTATGCATGGTTAAAATTTCTAGATCTTGTTATTTATGTTGCATTGTAATAGTTGAGATTCTCAATGTATGTTAGTCTATGATAACTGTGGCATGAAACGAAATTTTGCATTGAAATTATAAAACAATAACTATCAGATCTAAGATTCAGAGAATTCAACAAGGATGTAGTAAGGTAGTTTCCTTTAGAGCAAGTGATAAGTCGGCTCTATCAAATGAACATTTCCAAGCCATCTAGTGCAACATAAGGGCTTGCAATGGAGGTATGTATATACAACATTGATTTATGTTCTTGGAAAGGTGAGGAGGTCGGTAGAAGCATTGGACGTATTTCATGTGATGTGTGTCCTTCCAAGCTAATAATGTGGAATTTCTACATTGAGATCTTCGGCTTGAACTGAATGTTGTGTTATATAACGTTGTCTTAAATTTCCATGTTCCTTGGATGTAATGGAAAGGATCCTTTTGGGTGTTGCAACAAATGAGGCAAAGTGGGTCAAAAGTTTTTCCAAGATGATTTGAATGGGGCCAAAGGAGGGCTTGAATCCCAAACCATTAGAAAGGATGTGCATAATATATTCAAGGGTGCAATCCAAATCCCAAGAAATATGGGCTAACTTCATGAAGGTAAAATAT
>JASDQU010200711.1:3544-18273 GCA_032191745.1 Picea mariana
ATCCATCATTAAGTGAACCATTGACAGAATAGTTAAGTTACTAGGCTTCTTTGATCTACAACCTAGAAGAGTTTCCTGGAGTGATAACGAATTGGCGTCATTGTCGGGGAGAGGAGATTGAAGCTCAGATTTCCTGGGAGACGACACAGAGCTGATATTTTATGATAGACAAGGATTAGGCATTACATTGTTTGTAATTATCTATCTGGTGACTCCACAAGTTCATCTTGGCTCCAAAGAAGATTGGTACCAGGGTGAATCGACAAGAATCACTTGTCACACCAGTGCCCAATCCAGAACTAATTCTCAGAAGAGGAAGATCATTTCAAGGTAAGAATTTAAAATTAGGTACCAAAAGTAATCCTCTTTCTCATTCTAAGAAATCCATAGCAGAAAAAACTGAATCTTCTTCCTCTAAGATTGTGAGTGAAAAAACATCTGTAACAACTGTAGAAGAATCAATTATTTCTTATCAAGAGGAAAATTTCATTTCACAAGAAGTGATAGGTTCTAATTTTGTTGAAGAAGCATATAAGTCTTTAGAAAGAAATCACAACTCCTCATCCCTTGAATCCTTCCACTCAAAATAGGAAGAAGACCACATAAACCTTCACACTAACCTTCTTGTTGTAGAACATATTCTGCAACAACTGTCTGCTAAAGGTGAAGAAAAAATGGCTGAACAACTTGCAAATTTCTATATAGCTTCATATCAAAATTCTTTCCCATCAGAGAGTTCACCCACTTTTTAATTAAATCCCCACAGTGTTGAAGAATCTAAGAAAATCCTATCACCTCTCTCACCAATAGTCATTATGGTTGCACCTCCTCCATTGACTAAAATGCAATGAATTCTAGCTGCTAGATATGCCCCTCTTGTGTTTCCAAATGCACCTGCAATGATTCCCATTGGTGACTACCCAAAGTATATGCCAAAATTTACCGGAGAAGGAAATGTAACTACAGAGGAACATATAGAATCCTTCTATAGTTATGCTGAGAACCTAAACATAGAAGATGTTGATGTCTAAACCAGAGTTTTTGTCTAGAGCTTGGATGGCCATGCTAGGAAATGGTTCAAGGAACTCCTTGTTGGTTCCATAGCTGGAATAGAAGAGTTGGATGACATCTTTTTGAAACATTGGGGAGATAGGAGATACTTTTTATACTATATTACAGAGTTTGGAAACTTAAGGAAAGAAAATGGCAAATCTGTATCTGATTTCACCAAGAGGTTCAACATAATGTATAGTAAAATACCTGTTGAAATCAAACCTACAAATAATTCTGCCCAAATCACTTATTCCAACTCATTTGACTCTAAATTTTGTTTTCTACTAAGAGAGAGAAGGTCTTCTTCACTTTCTTTGATGAAAGACATTTCCCTTGAAGTAGAGTCAAATATCTTAGCTGCTCACAAGTTAAAGGGAAGTGTTGATAGAAGAAGGCAGAAGAAAGAAGCCTCTTCCTCATCAATTCCAAATCCTAAGATAGACAAATTGGCTAAGATGCTGGAATCATTAACCTCAGAAATTTCCAAGCTAAAAATTGAAAATAAGCATCCTACCAAGGGAAAAAGCTCATATGAATACCCTAACAAAAATCCAAATCAGAATCCAAATACCTTCAGGAGAAATAACCAACAAACATAGATTTTGAGAAGAGAGAGAAATCCCACAGAAGATCAGAAGGTTAGAGTCCCTCTCCAAAACATTGTGATGGAGGAAGATGAAGATGATTTTCAAGAAGATAATATTCACTGCATTGGAGATGATGCAACAAAATATTATCTAACACAACATGATTATGAAGAGGCATTAATGAATGTACAGATAAATGAAGATTCTGCTGATAATGGCCTTTTTTAGACGGATGATAAGAACAAATAGATATCTCATATCTAAGTCCAACACTGCCCAAAAGAGTGCACCAACTTCTTCTAAGAAAAATGTTGCCCCTGTCAAGCAACAAATTCAAAAGGATCAGATACCAAATGACCAACAAACAGCCTCTTCAAATGTGAATACACTAGCTCCTCCTAAGAAAACTGCTACCCCTGCCAAGCAACAAATTCAAAAAAATCATATCCCTGATGATCAGCAGAGTACTTTGAAACCTCCTTCAAATCAGGTAAAACTTTTTGATAAAACCTCCTCTTCTTTCAATTTTGAAGATGAGATAAAGAAAATCAAAATCCCCATCCCTTTGGTTGAGTTAATGAAGAATGAATCATTTAAGAAAGATATCCTCAAGAATCTTGACCCCAAATCCATATCTTCTTCTACTGATATCCTTAATATATATGATGACAAGCCCAATATTGTCTTAGGAAAAATGATTGAGGATAGAGATGAAAGTTGTCCACCTTTTTATATCTCTCTGAACATTCATGACAAAACACCGCATAACTGCATACTAGAATTTGGAGCCTCTCATAATCTGATGCCAAAGGCAGTGATGGATGAGCTTGGGTTAGAAGTTACCAAAACCTACCATGATCTTTTCTCATTTGACTCTAGAAAAGTTAAATTCTTTGGGTTGATCAAAGATCTGCCAGTAACTTTAACTACCTATGAAAACTATGATCATGGATGTAGTTGTAGTAGATATTCCACCCAAATTCAGATGTTTGTTATCAAGATCATGGGTGAAGAGGTTAGGAGGAACCCTTCAAATGGACCTTTAATATGCTACTATTCTTGTTTTTGGAGGAGTAAATAAGAGACTATACAGAGAGTCACAACTTGCCTACATCATCAGTGAGGAACAAAATCCAGCCAACCATCCTATTTACTCAGTTGACACAGGTATGGGATCTTTCATATTACAAATTGATGATTCATTATCATATACTTTATTACTTAAAAAGCCTACAGTTTAGTCCACAGAAGTAGGAGAAGATGATATTTGGAGTATGTTCTTTGATGGGTCATGTACTAAAGAGATTGTTGGAGTAGGGGTTGTATTGATTTCACCATCTAAAGAAACTACACATTTGTCATTCAAGCTTGATTTCCAGGTCACAAACAATATTTCAGAATATGAGAATTTGCTCTTGGGATTGAATGATGCAAAAGAAATGAAAATTAAAAGGCTGCAAGCATATGGAGATGTTGATTTAATCATTCAACTGGTAAACAAGTCTTTCCAACCCAAGCATGTGAGGATGAAAGCTTACAGAGATGAGGTTCTGAATCCAATTGTTGCATTCACTGAATTCAAAATCTCATACATTCCTAGAGCCATGAATCAGTTGGCCGATTCATTGGATGTTTCATCTAGTAATTTCATACCTCCTTTTCCTCCAAGGTTGAATTATGAGATTCAGGTGAAGTATAGGCCTTCTTTACCTAATAATGTTAAATTATGGAAAGTATTCGAAGATGATGCAGAGTTAAGCGGATTTTTAGGAGTGATGGATGAGTTTTCAGATTTACAAATTGATCAAGATAATGAGCATGATGAAGAAGCTCATAGGCCTAAGTTCAAAAACAAAATTGGAGCCCATGAAATTGTGCAGCTCTCTACCAACTGAATCCCCAAAGGTTTGGTTCCTTTAGAGAGACTTTTTTTTTTATAATGGCGTTACCATTAAACTAGAAAAGGAGGAGGAAGATTCTGATGTGTTCCAGTTTAATGTAGCAAATGAAGAAAGTCCAAAGTATGTCAACTTAGCTTCTCATTTGAATGATAAACAAAAATCTGAATATGGTGAGTTGTTAAAGGAATTTTCTGATATATTTGCATGGCGATATAGTGATTTGAAGACATACAATATAGATATCATACAACATAAAATTCCTTTAAACAAAGACACAAAACCATTCAGACAGAAACTCAGATCATTCAGTCCAATGTTGTTGCTCATTATGGAGAAAGAAATCAAAAAAATGTTGGAGGCCAAGATAATCATCTCTCTTAGATACTCTGACTGGATTTCCAACCTTGTTCCTGTTAGAAAGAAAAATGGTGAGATTAGACTCTTTGTAGACTTTAGAAATTTGAATAAATTCTCTATAAAGGATAATTACCCATTGCCCAAGATGGAACATATTCTACAAAAAATTTCTGGACCAAGTGTCATGTCATTCATTGATGGCTTCTCGGGGTATAACCAAATTGAAGTCCATCCAGATGATAGGGAAAAAACAACATTTACTACACCATGTGGTACATTTATGTACGAAAAAATGCCATTCGGACTGATGAATGCGGGAGCGACATTCCAAAGGGAAATGGATATTGCATTTGTGGGAGAGAAAGATAGATTTGTTCTAATTTATCTTGATGATATCACAGTTTTTTCATACAACCATGAACATCACTTGCATCATCTAAGAAAAAAATTCCTAAAATGTAGAAAGTATGGCATTTCTTTAAACCCCAAGAAGTCTCACTTTGCACTCAGAGAAGGTAAGTTGTTTGGGCATATTGTGTCTGCAGATGGAGTGAAGATAGATCCTGCAAGAGTGGAGGCAATTCAGAAATTGTCTCTCCCAATATCCAACAAAGATATCCAATCTTTTCTTGGAACCATAAATTTCATCAGGAGGTTTATTTCAAATTTTTTTGAGCTTACCAAATATATCACATGCATGTTGAGAAAATATTTTGAAGTAAAGTGGACAAAAGAAGCCCAAAATTCTTTTGAATCTATCAAATAATCTATTATGACAACCCCTGTCTTAATTAGCCCAAATTTTGGTAAAGATTTTTATATTTTCTCGTTTGCCTCTAATGCTACAATTGCAGCAGTGTTTTTACAGAAGAATGAAGATGGGCATGAGCAGACAGTAGCATTTTACATCAAGGTTTTGAGGGATGCTAAAGTTAAGTATGACCCGATTGAAAAACATGCCTATGCACTAATCAAATCACTCAAAGCGTTCATGATCTATATACTACAGGTCGAGGTAATAACATATGTTCCCTCAAGTTTTGTGAAAGATTTCCTTGTTCAGCCTGACATTGATGGTAAGAGGAGCAAGTCGATCGCTAAAATGATTGAATTTGATATTGAGATCAAGCCAGTAAAGCTTGTGAAGGGTCAAGGACTTGCTAAACTCCTTACATAAGAAAATTGTAAGATGCTTGAGATAAATCTTGTGGGCACAAATGCAGAGAACATTCAGATTACAGCAGACAGAGGTGGTGATAATTTACATGTTTCTTCTCACTTAGTTGACTATGAGTGGTACAATCATGTTATATATTTACTGTAGAAATTATCAGCTCTAGCATATTTGACAAAAACTCAAGTAAGAGCTTTAAAACTCAAAGCTATTAAATTCTGTATAGCCGATAAGATGTTTTGGAAAGATCCATCAGGGATACTATTGAGGTGTGTAAACAAAGAGGAATCAACAAAATCATGACAGAGTTTCATAACAGTGAATGTGGAGGACATCACTAATGGAAGACTACTACAAACAAAATTTTGAAGGTTGGATACTATTGGCCTTGCTTATTTTTTGATGTGCATACTTTTGTAAAAACATATGACAAGTGCCAGAGATTTGTAGGTAAACATCAATTAAAATATCTTCCCGTTAAACCAGTTGTTGTCACAGGACCTTTCCAATAGTGGGGCTTAGATTTCATAGGGGAAATTCATCCACCATCCAGTAATCAACATAGATGTATCCTTGTTGCTATTGATTACTTTACTAAATGGATTGAAGCTATCCCTACCGGGAATGCCAATCATACTGTTATCATGAATTTCTTACAGGATCATATATTTTCAAGATTTGGCTATCCCAAGAAGTTAGTAACTGATAATGCTGCTTATTTCAATGACAAAACCTTAGTCAAACTATGTGAGGAGATGGGAATTCAGTTGGTACACTCCACTTCTTATTATCCACAGGGAAATGGTTTGGTTGAGTCATCAAACAAGAGTTTGGTAAGGATAATTAAAAATTTACTTGAACAGAATACAAAGGCATGGGATTCAAAATTGAAGTTTCCTTTGTGGGCTGATAGAGTCATTGATAAAAAACCAATTGGCACATAACCTTTTAAGTTGTTTTATGGTACAAAAGTTGTATTTCCTATCCAAATTTCGTTGTCAGTTGCCAAATTCCTTCAAGAAACAGAATCTGAACCAAATGACCTTACCAAAAGGATTTTAAATTTGGTTGAATTGCAGCAAAACAGAGAACAATTATTGGAGAAAACAGAAGCTCATCAGAGGAGAATGGAATAAATTTTTGACAGGAAGGTTAAAGTGGACAATTTCAAAGAAGGAGATCTGGTTATGAAATGGGATGCAGCAAGGCAGGAAAAGGGAAAACATGGCAAGTTTGATTCTCTCTGGACAGGGCCTTTTGTCATATCAACAGTACAACAAAACAATACCTTTGTTCTCCAAAGTCTATCAGGTGAAAAAGTTTTAGGTGGCCCATTTAATGGGTAGTTTCTCAAAATTTATTTTTCATAAGGCTTTCCTAAGCCTTGAACTATTTTTGTAAATATTTTTATTTAATTTTTTATTTTTCAGTTAATGTGTCAAAATAAATGCATGACCAATGAAATATTAAGTCAAGTCAGTTTTGAGTCTTAGGTGATAGGAAGGCTACTGAGTCAAGTCGGTTTTGAGTCTTAGGTGATAGGAAGCCTACTGAGTCAGTAAAGTTCTTGAAACCTCACAGGGAGGTTTTCATCCCCAGAAGGAGCCAGATGTTATCTCCTAAAATAACACAGCCAGTTTTGTTCGTTTAGGTGATAACAACTCATTGAAAAATACTTTTCTAAAAATTTTAAGGTTCATTTTTGAGAGCCTTATGTTTGTAATAAATTTTGAAAAACATTAATTTTGGTTTTTATTTCAAAAAGGTCAAATCACATGTTTCGATGGTTAAGTGCTTCTCCAAAAGCACTTCTAAGCCACCGAAAGCCTTAGCTTTCGACATCTTAAATCAGAAATTCGGGGCTATTTTAGCCACCAAAATCACATGAGCTTGGAATGAGTCAACACATCCTTTCACACGCCTAAACCGTCGGGATTAAGGTTTTATAATTTCAATTGGTTGTCAAAAAGACAAGAGGAAAACTGTTTAGAGACTTGGATCTCATCTCTGCATGATATATCGAATCTTTTCGAGTTGATGTTTCATCAAATCATATGGTTGTGTATTCCCATAATTTAGTTACCAATCATGATTGTTTCAAATATTAAGCTGCTCTTTCGCATCCCTTGTAATCAAGGCCACTCCTTAATGCATACCCCATACTTCTTGTCCCTGTCGCAGCTGAGACAAACCCTCCTAATTCTACATTGTGTAGTTTTTCTCCAATCCCAATTTTCCAATTGCAGGTGTACAGGAACATTTCAACAAATGAAGAAAGGAGGACCAACTCTAAGGAAGGAGCTTGATGATATTAGTTACATGGAATTGCACCTGGAAATATGTCAACTTTTCAGGGAGGCAAGTTGCTACAATTTTTGTAAAAAATTGTAGAGCTCTCACCAATAGGTGGCAGAAGCTTTTTCTCTGACTTTTGATGGAAGAAAAGCAGTCATCGGTCAAGATGAATTCTAGGTGGATGAAGCCCTCATAGATGAAGTGACAAAACTTCCCAAGATAGGAGAAAACTGGTTCAAAACCACTATCATAAAGGATATTGAATTTAGGTCCTATTTGAAACCAGAGCATAAGTGTTTGGTATGGAAGAAAGACATTCCTATGTCTTTTCTTGAAGAGAAATGACAACATTTATTAAAAGCCATTTTTGTTTATATAACTTGTGAAGGTAGATACAATAGTGTGATGATCTACCATTTTAAACTCATGAACCATTTCACTGGTAGAAGCCAACTCAATCTGCCCTATTACCTCCACAGAAGCTTGACTAATATGGCTCATCAAGTCAAGGAAAATCCAAGCAAAGTTGCAAGCCGATTATCTCATCATGGTTTGATTAAGATTTTGGTTTGTGAGCTACTGCAGAGAAGGTACAAAGAATGGAATTAATTCTTGTTTTGGAATGAATTTCAGACTGATGTACAACCAGAAGATAATAATAGTCCTTATTCAAGGAATTCTTCTACTCCCAGAAGTGGAAAGAGGAAGAGGAGATACATCTCTCAAAGTTGCAGTTGATCATCCCTCTCCATCCTCTAAGCCTAGAAGGACTAAGAAAAAAATGGATTTTAGCAAGGAGGCAGAGAAGGAGGTAGAGCTCTCAGTAAACAAGAGGGTTCTTAATCTCCCCTATATAGACTCAGAGGATGAGGAGCACCAGGTTGAAACAGGGCATGAAGAGCACCAGGTTGAAATAGGGCATGAAGATCCAGCTACCACAGGGCATGAAGATCCAGCTACCACAGGACATGAATATACAGTGTATGTAAATCCATTCACAAGGAGGTATGGAGATCTTCCATCACCTACACCCAAAGAGGAGCATGAAATGCAAGATGTAGAGGCATCATCTAGCAAGATAAAGAAAAACATATCAAAGAAGATTAAAAAACTCAGAGAGAAGATAGACACAAGTACATGGGGCGTTGCCTTCATGAATTGCAACCCTCCATCTCGCAATGGACACAAGTACATTGTCGTGTTAGTCAATTAATTCACCAAATGGGCCGAATCCATGCCTACTGTTAACAACACTACTGACACCATGATGCATTTTTTCTTTAATCACGTCATCTCCCACTTCAGAGTACCACTACAGCTAGTCTCTGATCACGACAAACAATTTGAGAATGAGCTCTTCATTGAACTTTCCTCAAAATTAGGCTTTTCTCACAAGTTCGCCTCACCCTACTACCCTCAGTCCAATGGATAGGTAGAGACGATCAACAAGGTCCTCAAAACCATGTTGCAACATACTTTCAACAAACCTAAGACCAATTGGCATCATATGTTTTTTTCAACACTATTGTATTATCTCACGACAGTTAAAAATTCCACTGGTTTTACACCATTCTCCATGGGGTCGAATCCAGTCTCCCCATCGAGTGAAAAATTCCCACATTACACATTGTTATCGAGCTATTACTTAACATTTCTCTAATGGAGTAGCGCTTGTTGAAGTTAGAGTCGCTGGATAAAGACCATCGTTCTTCCTTATAGAACAATGAGGCAGCCAAAAAATGGTCGAAGGCCACCTTTGACCGCCATGTCAACCTTCATTCATTTAACGAAGGAGACTTCGTCCTTTCCTATGATATCGCTCATGATACACTTGGCCATGGAAAGTTTGAGTCATTATGGCATGGACCCTACATCATCCAACACTGCCTCACTAAATGTGCATACATCCTAGCCTCTCTCGAAGGCTACCCTCTCAAAGAACCCGTCAACAGGTTGTACTTAAAGAAATTTTACGCCTAAGTGTAGTCATTCTACACTAGGATTTTTCTTTCTTGGACACGTTTTGTAGAGTTTTTAATCTTCTTTTTTTCCCCATGCCTTATGTCTAATCTACCACTTGTGTTTTTAACATATGTCTCCTCCAACGGCCTACCACATTGGTTACATTAACGAAGCTAGATGATCGACACAGAATATCGCTTCGGTCGCTTGGGCCCTCTATACCCCCTCACATGAACTGCTCCACTCCAACGTCATATGTTTGGGCTCAACAACCAATAACCATGCCAAATACACAGGCATCATTGGCCTCCTTTCCGAGGCCGGTCATCGCCATATTCACCAACTTAGCGTATTATTAGATTCCCAACTTGTTGTCCTCCAACTCAACAATGTGTACCATGTCCGCGATCCTTTCCTCTTCCACAAATACCTGCAAGTTAAACTTTTATCTCGACATTTTGATTCAATCACATTTACACATATTCCATGATAATTCAATAAAATAGAAGATAATATGGCTAACCTAGTGTTAGATTGGCATTTATCACATCAAGACACCATTACACATACATAAATCATAAAAAATATGTCACAACATATAGATTAGACATCATAAAACGTACCACAAAACATCATCACATGTGAACATCACAACGATCCCAAAAGTGTATATATATATATATATATATATATATATATATATATATATATATATATCAATCAATGTGACATCAAATGTTTACAAAAAATAGTACAACATGTAGATCACCCATAGGCAAGTGAACCCCCTCATCCTTATAGGTACAAAATAGGTGTCACACCACCCTATACAAAATGGGCTCGCTGGCCTATAAAAAATACAAAAAATCTCTATACATCTTACCATCCATCCTTGGCCCCAAGGGAGCATTTTTCTCACATCACGCCAAGGTACGCATGCTCATGCTCAACATTATAGAATAACTGTTATATGTTCTTTCTCTTCAGATATTATTCACATCAGGTATTCGGTTTTCATGTGTGTAGGTACTTGGTCATCACGCATCTACGCAACCCCTTCAGGTATATGATCGACACTGGCATGTAATCATTCCCTCTGAATATCAATTGCATCTCCTAGTCATACCCTCCAACATTTTCCTGTAGGATCCTCATATCCGTCTCTCCAGTACTATCAACTCTGCTGCATCTCATTACTGTCAACCGGTAGCAGTCTCTCCTACATGAGTTGTCCCATTCATAGTCTCCATTGGCACTTTTGACACTCATGATTCTTTCACCTCCTAGGGATGGGAGTCCCATTAGTCTTATGCGTATTCAAGAATCAACCACATACTCCTTCTCCTCATTTTTCTATCTTTCCCAATGGACTCCCAGGATATATCATCACAGTTTCACTCTGACTGCACCCCTGCAGTACCATTAACCTTCCATTTCATCCACAATTAATTTTCCCATCTGCAAATTTCCCTTCATTCATTTACCTCATACAAAAACCCACCCATGGGGCCCCTACCCTCCACCGCTTCTCCATACAACTTGCATCCTCACAGGCCAATCCATCTTGCACTGGGGCACCCTTTTCTGTCTCTACATGTTTATCCCACCTGATTCTTTATTCATTCGGTAATTTTACAAAGCCTTTGTTTCCAACATTTACATAGCTTTTTGTTGTCACCTTTCATGACCTTCCTTTTGTGGCAAATAAAACCATGTTGCCCTTGGTAGGGGAATTCCTTTACATTCTACTCTTGTTGACATCGTCCATACACCCCGAGTATCCCATAGTCCATGTACCCCTGATCTTTGAGTTTGTTCACTTTGTCACGCCTCTGGAACAATTTAAACCCACATCTAGTCATCCCCCTAATGCTAGATCCAATTTCACGGTTGTTTCCACTCATCCTTCACATATATCCCCAACCAAGGGAAGTCTTGATTCTCACCACATCTTGAATTCGTCCATGTTCCTCATTAGTTCCTGATCTCATCACGTGGTTTCATGAATCCCTTTGCTTCTTGGCTTTGCGTCCCCCTTTTCTATCGACATTAACACATTTTCTAGAAGGGTGACAATATCTTGACTCTCATTACCTTTACAATGAGGAGTCTCAGATGACACAGGGAGAACCATTATTTCTCTTTGTTGTCATTGAACCCCATAACATTTGACTTCAACACCATCTCATGTTACGGTGGGTCTTACTTTGAAACTATTGCAATTGTTTTATACTAGCCGAAGACCTATGAAATTGCTTGGGCCATCAATGCCTACGAATCATCGACACTTCTTACAGGTGTCATTGCCTCTTTTCAGAGTATTTTCACCACCATAATTGTCATCTTCCATTATCAAACCACCTCGGAGGGCGTTGCAGTTCTCTACATCAGCATACAACTTCAGTTAATGTCTTACACATTTTAGTTACATGACACGAGCATGGGGCATGCTCGCCTCGTTTGTATGTATTTTTTTACTTTTCCCCACACCTCGCGAAAGGTTTGGGTCCCACTGGTTCCCCTCTCCCTCCAATAGATCGCTCTTAAAATTCCTCTTAGCACTCCTTCTTACAATGGTACTCTCAGTAGAAGAAACATTGATGTATTTCGACTATAAGTATGCTCCTAACCTCACACATCAGGGGGCATATTTTATCACTGAAATTTTGTCCGCAAATGATTATAGGAATCCAACATCTCAAAACACCTATTGGTTCATTTATGGCCCAAAAAATTAATTTCCAAATGGGAAAAAACTATAAAACTGCTTATAAAATTGACATGCTCTCATAATATAAAGGAAGCACGCGCATGTGTGCCAGTCGAAAACGCGGGAAAAGCGCATATGCACCCAATGCATTTCTGTGTATGAAAAACATCACGCACACTTGAGAACGATGCATTTATGATTCTGTTCGGCCTCCCACCCACTTCTGGTTCAGATCGTAAGTCGATTTGACCCTCAAATCCGAATTGAATCTGGGTGGGGGGTTGGTCAAAGACCTAAGGGTGCCCTAAAGGGCCCCTTGTTCACACTAAAGACCCGTTGGATAATGCCTCGAATATTTTCTATAAAAGGAGGCCATGGGTGCACTATATTTTCAAGAATATATTTGCATTGTTATGCTTCCTCTAGTCTCCTACAAGGAACCTCTTTCCTTCTTGGAGCATACTAGCATCATTTCATTGAGATATTCACCTCACCTCTTGGGGGAATGAGATTTGGATTTCTTCACCATTTCCTTTTAGTTTTCCATTTGTAAGAAGATCTCTCACATAGGGAATTCAAGAGCCCTCCCTTGGAGGAAGAGGGGACCCCTAAGTCTCCCTTTCTCTTTGGCGTTTTCCCACTAATACAATCTATCCATTGGTGGCATGAATATTGGTCAATTGTTTGGTTGATTTTGGTTCTAATTTTCTTATTCACTTTGGTTTTGTTTCTTTAGTTTTTACTAGCTTAGTTGTTTGTTTATTTCATGTGATTGAGTCATTTGATTCATACACTAAATTTTTTCCTATTCAGCTGACCCAACTGTACTTACAAGTGTCCCTCTCTTTCTCATTCAAGTGATGAAAATGATACAGCACCCGAAATCCATAGATTCACGCCATATGTTCTGTAGATCTAATGGTTCAGATCTACTTCGGAAAATCTGACGAATGACGTTTACTTCAGGTATATACCTAGAATCCCCATATCCACGCCACCTTTCCTCTCGATCTAACGATTGATGTTGACTTCGGCTCTTCAGCTCTCCGGGCTTCGGCAGTTTCAATTCTCAAACTTTCATTTCTTCTGGAGGGATTTCTCTGAAATCGTAGATCATCTACCGCGTGTCTCCTCGATCAATGGTTCTTCTACCACTTTGGGACTTTGGTCCTTTCAACCAAATCAACGGTCCTTTGGCTCTCTTCTTGATCAACTATTGAGATCTCCTTCGGTGATTTTTCTCCTCCTTGTCCAAAAACTTCTGAAGTTGCGGATCTCGTGCCACCTGTCCCTCCTTGATGATGGATGGTCCCAAATTTCTTCGGGACTTCAAAAATTTGGTAGCTCACCCTCCTGCATGTGAAAAGTGCTAAGGCTCATGCACCTTGCCTTGATCAGACGACGGTTGGTCCTCTGAGTTGTGATCCAATGGCTGCTATCGCTCTTTCTCCTGAGCTTCCAAATTCCTTTGACTTAGAATATTTCTAAGTATTCAAAGGCCTCGACCTTTGTTCCTCCTGCAAATCTGTCTCATAGACCTCACCTACACTTATGAAAAGCTCTATCCCTTCTGAGATATCTCTCCTTCTTCTCTCTTGACTTACTAAAGAGTCACTTTGACACTTAGTTGAATTTCAGATCTATGCACTCCTTGCAACAAATTTTTACACAATATTTGATTTCTTGCAGACAACTGTGCACACCTTGAAATAGTCACTTTGCACTCCTTGCGAAGGAAACTTTACCCTATCTATTCTGAGCTTATGAATTCAAACAGACTCTGTCAACGTACTCCTTGTGCATTGTGTGCACACCTTGCACGGACTCGATGAAGAGAAAACAATTGAAGTTTATTCTAACATCCACGGTTTCACATACTCATAACGAGATTCATTCATTCATGAAAACAATAATAAAAGGGAATTGTAAAACAATAACAACATCCCACATTGGATCAATTTTCCTCTCTTATATTCATTCAAAAATAAAATGGCTACAACTATGATCAAACAACAACAACTAAAACTCAAAATTTTCCTACTAACTCGCAACAGCCCCATTTGAGCGTACAAAACCTCTCTTTATCTTAGAGGGTTCTTAGGGTTCCCCCCAAACTACTCATCTACTCAAGAAAAAAAACCTAACTGATATCTAAGTTCAGTTACATTCAAGACTAGGAGTGAAACTCCCAGATCACTCGTGATCATTCCCTTCCAAGCATTTGATCTTCTTTTGTTTTTCAATCATCTCCGAAAGATTCGCAGTAAATGCCAATGTTTCAATGTTCCAAAATGATTCCTAGGTGTTCAGTTCTCCTTCCACGCATGCTTTCTTATGATACTCCTGTATCAATCACTACTACATTTGGGTCAAATTCCGACGGCGTGTTCGACGCAATTGCGACTTTCTATTGTCGAATGACCGACAAACCTCGGACCCCCTCAAACGTCGTTTCACGTGATGTCGTTTTTCCGACGGCCTAATTTTCGTCTCTCTTGCGACGTTTCAAACGTGGCAAGAGCGACGTTTCAAACGTGGCAAGAGCGACGTTTCAAACGTCGCACGAGAGACGTTGCAAACGTCACAAGAGCGACGTTGCAAACGTCGCAAGACCGACGTGTCAAACGTCGCAAGAGAGACATTGCAAACGTCGCAAGAGAGACATTGCAAACGTCGCAAGACCGACGTGT
>JASDQU010200712.1:13162-24175 GCA_032191745.1 Picea mariana
CTCAACAAAAAAGTTCATCGATTTCACTAAAATATTATATCAACTTACAATTACTTTTCAACTTCAATACATTTAGCATCAATATATTTTCTCAAGACTAGAACCACATAATTATATTCAATACAACAACCTTTGGAATATACATACAAGATTGATGACCCTCTAAAGACTTCCACAAAATTTGTTTCTACATACTTTGTTTTGGTGTAAGTCAATTATTTTTTTCTGACTCAGACACAAAACTAGATTTCGGTTTTGCAACACTCTATGATGGCACTGAGCTATAAGATCCAGAATTTACAATTCTAACTTGGGAACCATGATCATAAAAACAAATCCTTGATGATATCTTGAACAAGCACCTTTCTTTGCATCTAAATTAGTATTTCTAGTCATTGATAAATTCAATGGATTATTTGACCTTGGTGTTTCCTTTTTCTGGGGTTTCTGAGAAGTATGCTTTCCCATTTTACATCCAGGTATAGATAGAAATTGCAAACTAAAGTCATGGCTTCATTGTTTGTAGCAGATCCACTCTTTTCCACCATCATGAAATATGGGTGGACCACTGTGGTATTGGCAAGAGTCGCCAAGGTTGTCATCCTCTATGAAAAAGGCCTCACACCCAATATGTTGGTATTGAATCTTGATATTCTCCATCTCCATGAGAACATGCTAAACCATAGTAGGCCTTGAAATTAAAGATTCCAAACAAATTGAAATGGAATAGACCAGTGAAACACAATCTATGTGGAGGAAGAGGAATTTTTATTATATTATATGGTTTACTTGTTGGTTTCCAAACCCTTTTTGTAGAGGAGAAAAAACTTCATGTACTCCATTGGATTGGATTCCATAAACCCCTCTAATTATAATAATTGCCTCTTATATTTCTTGAGTGGCTTATTTCTTCTCTTCGCAATTGCAACCCATATGATGATTGTAGCTATATTTATAATATCATTCAAAGTGACAACAAAGCTTCTATTCCAATTATTCCAATGATAGTGATTTCACAAGAATATCACAAAAATTGTAGCTATTATCCAATAGTACAATCTTCATAAACACCACTCTTTCAATACCTTTTGACATATTAATCTTCTACTTTAACTACAGAGTGCACACAACTCTAATTAGAATGGAAGAAACTATCTACATCTCACATCTTGTTTTCCAACGAATCCTCTTGAATCCTCTTGAGCTCCTTCCCTTCTCTCTAATACCAAATGTTGGTTTTAATAACTAGCAACAAGTACACATAAACATGTACAAAGCAAGGGACACCAAGATTTTACACTCAACAAAACCCCGAAGGGGAAAATTATATTTAAATTAATCATTCCCATGTGTGTTTCTATTATACAATTGGTCGCTTTAGATAAAAATAGGTGACCATAACCACTATGTCATAATTAGATGTTTAGTTCAACCATATGCATAACTATTTCCATTAGTATCTCCTTAAACATTTCTATGAATCTCTCAATTGATCTTCATCCCTAACATCTCTCTTTTCTTATTATCTCTAATTCTTGCATAGGCTTCTATGATTGGTCTACATCATTACAAATACATAATATAATTTGGAGATTATTTTTTATTCACAAGTAGGAGTTAATCCTTAAATTAAAGCAATTTTTTCAAGGTGCTACTCAAATATCCCAAGAAATGGGTAACGAAGAAAGCTTCCATACTATGCATAATCCATGTAAATGTCAATGTCCATATAAAGAAGCAAATGTAACCAAACAATTTAAATATAAAGTGATTCATTTAAATGATAATGATGTTATGACAAAGTTAGTTAAAATATCTCAAATTATCCAAGTCAATATTTTATAATGTGCATGTCAATATGGATAGACTTGTTTGTAAATTGCCAAGTATGAGATATTGCTCTCTACCTTATATGTGATGCACTTGTCGACTTGCATGTATTTGAAAATTCAAGGTTGAAGAACTACTAAAACCTTGTTAACTAACACATTATCAAACCTTTGGGAGTATGTTTTTTCCAAGGAAAACTTTGTAGGAAAACCCCACACACTTCTCTACATTTCGCAGATGGTACCTAGTGCAAAACCAGTGGTGTTGATTATAGTGACTAACCCAATAGGGACATCGATTGAGGCATGCAATAGAGGCAAGAATGCATAGGAACCAACCTTGAGACCTCTAGCATGAAGCTCAAAGAACTCAACCACTCGAGCTAGCCCACAGGGCTAAGACAAAATGTTTAGAACACTTCATCCCACCCTTAAGAACTTAAGTGAGAGTGAGATTGTTAATACCTTGCCAAGTCCATATAAATTTACGGTTATACCCCTCACATGCACCTTTCATGTGTTCCTATATGGGAATAACGACTGCCACTGCTTTCCCACAAAACAAATCTCAACGATATTTGAACCCAAATGGACAGAGGAAAATTCATATCACTTTCTCATCACACCACATGTTCATGTGCACCTTTGGGATTAATTAAAGAAACAAAGACAATTCTATTGAGAATCAGCATTTTTGTCAACTTTAATGTTTTAGACACATGGAAAATTATGATAATGATTTGGAATTTATAGGGAACTAAAAGGAAGTGATTGTTCCTCTTAGTGTTGAAGGAGAAATATGGTTAGATCCACTTTAAGAATTTGACAACAAGAAATTAACCAATCAAACAATTAAATTAGAAGTCTGCAATAATTATGAACTTGACGGAGAAGGTGATATTTTATTGGGAAGAGCATTATCAATCAATGACAAGTCATATGCTAATATACTTGACTAGAAAATGAACCCTTGCTAGAAGTTTTAATATTGATTCCATACCACTTAAGAAGTATTAGCTTTGAGTAAGAAAATATTTCTCTACACCTTAGAAACATTGTAATAGTTAGAAAGACAAAATTACACTTTTTTCATTGTAAAGTAGATGATAGCATGTATAATTTGTTACAATAAATTGTCCTAGGAGAATGACTTCAAGAAAATAAAAAGGAAAAGAGGGAAGTGGAAAGAATTAAAAAACATTAATAAGTTTAGTAATACAAAGAGTCCATCATGAAAGGAAATTCAATAAGAGTTGTGATAATAGAAATGAAGTCATATGAGATGTGTGAAATCGAGAGAGAGGAAGAACAAATAAAGCATAGATGGAGACTTTCAACAAAAATAAAGAATGTGAGAAGAGAAGTAAGCATGCATTCATACAAAGATTAACAAAGTGCATATCTAAGCATAGCCAACCAAGATGGAGTTGTGTGATTGTTGCAAAAAGAGGCTCCAACATTAACATAATACAAAGAATTATTCTTATTGATGATCCTTACATCCAAGGTTCCATTATAATCGACTAATGGATACCAAAGTTGATTCCTCAATGAATACAATAGGTCATGGAACTCTTTAAGAACTCAATTGAATTAAACTTCTTAAAATGTTAGCTCATGTACTTCTCTCGGGACAAGAGCACTTTATACATCATGTTGATTCTAGAGGAACTTTCTACAATGTAGGTATATGTGTCATGTCTATAAGGCTTATGTGGCATATAATAAAAAAAAGATAGTATTTTGAAATTGACTTGAAAAAAAATTAAATCATATATACTAGCCTAGATCCATATTAACCACAAATCTATCAACTTCTCAAAGGGATCAAATCCTTCAAAGTGCAATCATTTCCTCAATCTAGGTTGGGGGAATTTTTGTTTAGAAATATGACTCTCTTTATCAAGTTGTTGACTCATGGTTTGTGGTAATTATNGTGTGTGTGTGTGTGTGTGTGAGAGAGAGAGAGAGAGAGAGAGAGAGAGAGAGAGAGAGAGATAGTTCTTTGTATTTCATTATGTTAATGAGAAAACAAAACCTTTCTTATAAATGGTTACATGTTAGTCGATTCAATCCATTTTGTGAATGTGGGATAGACCAAGAAACACTATAAAGTGAAATAAAACAAAATAATCTAAACTTGATGTACATTTGTTAATTCTTATTTCTAATATCTGATTGATCATTATAATCTAGGATTTACTTTAACACCCTACCTTAATATTGAATTTACTAACTACACCAATCTTATCCCACAATTTTACATATTTTTCGAGACCCAAAGACTTGGTGAAAATGTATACAGTTTGGTCCTTTGTGGAACAATACAATATCTCAATAGATCCATACTCTACAATCTTATTGATGAAGTGGAATTGTACTCAACATTATCATTATTCTCGTGGAAGACTGGATTCTTGGCTAGTTTGAGCACCCCTTGATTTCCATGAAGTAGGGGTGTTGTCTCTGCTTGTTGGATCTTCATGTCTAAAAGAATCCTTCTCAACCAAACTACCTCACACACTCTTTTGATTGATCCTTGATATTCTACTTATGTCTTTGAAAGGAATACCACATGCTACTTCTTACCGATCCATGTGACTGCACCCATGCCAAGGTCATCGAATACATATCCAAAAGTTTATTTTCTATCATCCACACAACTTTCCCAATATGAATCTATATACCCACAAGACTTAGGGTCTTTGCTTCTACCATATAGGATTCGAAAGTCAAGTGTCCCTTTCACATATCTTAGTTCCCTCTTTGTTGTAGTCTAATTCTCTACCTTCAATGTTGACATGACTCTGGAAATGAAGATCACAACATATCTCAAATCAAGCCTAGTGGCTATAAGGTATATCAAGCTCCCCACTAGCTACATATGTATTGACTCATTCACTTCCTTAGAGTTGAACTTGGCTAAAAGATTTAACCTTTTCTCCATAGGTGTAGATGATATTTTTCAATCTATCATTATTAACCTGTTGAGAAAACTCTCAACATATTTTGTTTGTGAGAAAAAAATGTTGCTACCTATTTTCCAAACTTCTACACCTAAACAGTAATGTAGGAGGTTTAGATCAATCATGTCAAAATATTTACTTATATTATATTTGATCTATTGAATAGTGTTTTCCTCACTACATGTAATAATGATTTCATATACATATATGACTAGTAGAATGATATCATTACCAATTCTTTTGATACATAGATTGGAATATGAAGGACTCTATTAGAACCCCTATTCATCAAAGTCTTTGTCAATCTTAATGTACCATGCCTTGGGTGCCTGATTCAATCCATATAAAGTATTCTTTAGTATACAAACAAGATGTTCCTCCCCTAAAACCTAAAACCCTTGTGATTGATACATGTGGGCCTCTTCCTTCAAATATACATTAAGGAAGGCACTCTTCACATCCATATTATGTAATTTCAACCAGACTATGCTACCATGGTTACAACTCATCGGATGGTCATCATATTTCTTGTAGGAGAAAAAGTCTCGTTGTAGCCAATGCCCTCTCATTTAGAGAACCCTTTTGCAACCAATCATGCTTTGTACTTGTTGAGTGCATCATTTACCCTTTACGTGACCGTGTACACCCATTTGAAACCAATGGGTATCTTCCCTACTGGAAGATCTATGAGATCCAAAGTCTTATTTTTCATAAGACTCTCATGTTCAGTTGCCATGGAATTCTCCCATTTAGGTTTTCATATTTCCTCCTCAAGTTGTTGCGGCTCATAAAATCCCCGAACATTGGCCATAAGCGAAAAGTTAATCATCTTTGGTTTTCATTTTCTCTTACCTCTTGATGATCTTCCCTCGACCATTTCACCTACCCTAACATCTCTAATGGTGTTGTGCCACCACTTTGGCCTCTTCTTGGGATCCTCCTCATCTAAGTCAGTATTGTCACCATGACTTGGGATACTTGTACCTATGTCATCTAAATGATGATTTGGGTCTTCTGCATCAAAAATTACTAGCCTAGGAGACTCATGTTCAAAATATTACCCCCTTTTAAGTGGATCTCCTAGAATATTGAAACCCAAATCCTTAGCCACAATTAATTTATTTCTTGTAATTTTGAACCATATTAACTACGACATCTCTAATAAATATTAATTGATCAGTGCCAACATTAACCAATCAGCAAGATTATTGACTATCAGCGTACCCTATGATCATAAATTTATTTTTCTTAGGGTCCAACTTGGTTCTTTCATCATCTGGAATCTAGGCATAGGAAATTGAACCAAAGACCTTAATATTGTTGACTATGGTCTTCCTACCAAACCATGCTTCCTTTGGGGTCTTCTACTTCACTGCCATCATTGGAGGCCTATTCAATAGGTATATTGGTGTGAATATTGCTTCAACCTAAAAATTTATGGGAACAAACCCATTCTCCATCATACACTGAACCATTTTTGTGATAGTGTGATTCCACCTCTCAACTACTTCCAATATGTTGTGGAGTATAGGGTGCAATGAACTAGTTTTTGATCCCATGTTTAGCAAAAAATTTCCTAAATTCTTTTGAACAAAATTCCTGCCACTATCAAACCTAAAAGCAGTAACATGACAACTTGACTCTTTTTCTACTAATGCTTGAAACTTTTGAAATTCATTAAACACTTCAAATTTCAATTTCAGAAAATACACCTACACTTTCCTATTGTAGTCATCAACAAAGAAAAGGAAAACCTAACAATAGTGATGGATGTCATGTTCATTGTTCCACAAATATCTACATGAACAAAGTAAAGGACTCTGTTTTCTCTACAATATTTCCCTTCCTCAAATGGAACCTTATGCTACTTCCCTACTTGGAAATCTCTTCAAACATCTGGTATCCATTGTTGGATATTAGGAAGTCTATCTACTATATTATCTCAAGCCAACTGAGAGAGATAGGTAAAGTTAAGATGTCTATACTTCTAATTCCAAAGTGTACTGATATATGATACGCTCTTGGTTGTTGATGCATGCTCTCTGATTTTTCCAATGTCAACCATCTTGAAGAGTCCATGACATCCTCCACACTAAGAAAAATAGTCTTCTCGGTCTCCTTATAAACTATGTAGAATTTTTTATTGCTAAAGATAAAATTTAATTTGGGGTCAGTATCTCGTAATTTTACTAAATAATAGTAGATTAAGCTCCATGCTTGGCACATAATACAAATTAAGTAAAATCAATGTTTTCCCTCCCAAGGAAATGTGCACATTCCTTTTTCCAACTACTATGTACTATTCCCGGCCATCGAAGATAATTGAATCAATAAAGGAAAACTTAGTGTAATCCATGAACCAATCCTTCTTGTTGGTGAAGTGTCATGGTGCACATGAATTGATGTACCAAGCAAATGACCTAAGATGATCTACTTTTTTCTTGGCCATAAATGCATAGAAGGATGATTCATATCCTCTATATGTTATGCAACATGAGCCTTTTGTTGAGGCCCTCCCTCATTGATGTTTTGATCAACCAACATCTTTCTATAGTGCTTATTCATATGGCTCACCTTGCCTTGACCTTTCCTATTTTCCCACTTGAATTTTCCCTTCACATTTGTTGCAAAGGGCTGTTTTAAACCCTCTACCTTACTTCTACTACCAAATTGTTTTTTCTATCTATCTTGTTGTAAGAGATTATTGCACAACTCATAAAATTTAGGTCAAAATTCATAGAAGTGATGTTCAAGGTATCAATAAAGTGCTCATAAGCACATAGTAATATTTTCAACATAATTATTAACATGTCCTCCTCTTCCATTTTCCGACCAATGCTAATGGCCACTGACTATTCTCTGAAATCCTTGATCTTGAGTAAGTTCTCTTGTATGATTAACTCTCATCCATCGTGATTGAAAATAGCATATTCTTCAGGAAGAAGGTTGTACCCTTGTCTGAAGTCCCATGAAACTCTCTCAAATGTTTCCAATTCACTATCATTTATATTTGAACAGTGAAGCATTTCATCTATCACAAACAACTTAAATAACATTACTACTTCTTCATCTCACTCATCAAACGTGTCTTTCTCTTTACCCATACCTTGTGGTTAGGTATATTTACCTAGGACAATAGTATCCCAACACCTATACTCAAATATGACCAACATATGTTGCTTCCACGTATTGTAGTTCTTATTAGAGAATATTTGGTTGCCTTTCAACATGATGTTGGGTAAAGATGGAATTGCTACATATCAAATGTATAGAAATACAAATTGAAACATAGTAAAATGATGAAAATGTATGTTCTTCCCTCCCCGAATATACAATCCTAGAGTAAAAGCACCTATATACAAGCTCTAAACATCTATAGCAACCATGTATCACACAAATTTATGAAAAATATGCCCTCAAATAGCACCAAACCATGGAAATCTTGAGAAATATGCTCTCAAAGAACACCAAAACAATTTATTTATTGTTGGATATATTGGAAATCACTAAATTAGAAACCAAATCATTTATATTTGCAAATCTAGGTAATAATACAACATCCAAATGATTCCAATTTGGTTGTATTATCAATCAAAATAAGAAATTACATTGATTGATTGTTTGCACGGGCTTTACAAATCAATTCCAGTCTACAAAACTCCTTGACATCATCCAATTCAAGCTCGTATAGTCAAATTTGAATGTACAACTTCTCAAACTAGTGTGTACACTCGATTTTTGTATGGAGGGTTAAACTATTGAATCCATACAATGGTACAAATATGTAGTAGCTACTAAGATTCTTTTTCATACAATCAATATGTTGGCAATGCAAATTTTAATAGTAATATGATTTGTTCCATACATGTATGGCTAGTGGCTCATCCATAGAATCAAATTTCACTTGGAAACTTGCACATGTAGGAAAATTCTCCATTGGTGGCTAAGATTTGATAGTCATACAATGTATGACTAAGTTGTACAAGTTTTATTCACAACCTTTTTTTCTTTTGGAACCACATTTGCAAGGTTCCAATTAAAAAAAATTGACTTTGCTTCAATCAAATCAATACCTGGCTTTGGAAAAACCCTTTTGGCTCTTTGATGTGTTACATTAGTGAGTCCTCGATCTGTCTCTCTTGAAAATAGACCCTAGGTCTTCATTCTCTCACATATTTCGTGGATGCAAGAATATTGAAGTCGCAGGAGTGGAAGCCTTGTCTTTCAAAGGCTCGAGACTCTTGATACGACTTATGACTCTTGGACTCTTTTAGTTTTGATACCATATCATGGAAATTAAACATATAAGTAAAACCAATATACATGAGAGATAGTTCTTTGTTATATTGCATTTCATTAATGAGAAAATGATTTTTTTCTTATAAAGGGTTAAAATATAGGAAGTCAATCGACTTTATGAATGTGGGATATGTTATCACTATGTAATTTGCCCAAGGATATGGAGGAAGTCACAGAGGCAACATCAAAACTGCTTCAAGTCATGGATCTAACCCTCCGAGACTCAAAGAGGGATCTCTCTGTCAATAGATTTGTTTGAAATAGGATATTAGGCTAGTTATGCAGAACAAGGTTTTTTTATTATTATTTGAGGTGTTTGGCTGAATGATTGCTTTAGAATCCCATTGGGCTATGGGGTCTGTGTCAAAACTTAAAGTCAGATAAACATATTTTAAAGGGCTTCTTCATAGGGTGAGATAGCCAAGATACTGGATCGATTAAGATAAAATGTGATGGAAAGATAGAACGGGTGAGAGGTTCATTTAAGTAAAGAAGCATTGAAGAATTTCTTTAACTCAAAATCAGAAGAATAACATGCAAACTGATAAAAGGCCAGATACAGAGTACCTGAGGTAAATTATGTTCTTTAACTTCCTTTTAATAGTTGGAATTAGAAAACAAGGTGATAACAGAGTAAGAAAATATTCACATAGCAAGGAAAACATCACCAATGTCTAGACACAAGAATCTTGTGCACCAATTCCTTTGTATTACTGGTGGATCTAAAAAATTACAGAGAACAGCCTTTCTGGGTGCAATGATCAACCCCTTTTACATTAAAATCATATTAATAAATAGGAGAGATTTCCCAACAAGTTGTGTAAGTCGTATTTAACCACCTCGGCCAAAAATAGCCACAAACCCCCAAAAATATGGAACTGTTCGCCATGAAAGATGGGCTAAATTTCTGCGAAAAATAGGTCCACTCAAACATATGTTTCTCTTTAATTATGACACCTGGGAAAAAACTGAAGGAGGTTATTGTATATGGACATGTTTTGGATAAAAACCTCCTTCAGTTTCTCCAAATTCACCTCCAACTCGCTGTAACAGCTCCCACAAGATTGAGACTGTAACAGGAAAACCAAAAATCCGAAAAATGAGGCTGAAAGACAGCTTCGATTCTCCCTGCTCATGGAACCTGTGCAAAATGTGAGAGAAATTTTTGTTCTTCAGGATGTTAAGGAGAAAAACCTCTCTCGGTTTTTAAAAATTCATTTTCATTTGCCCGGAATCATCTTCGAAAGAAGATTGGTCAAAATGCTGCGAAAGTTGTTTTTGTTTAGGAAGGGTGGTATTTCGGACCCCCCCTGAGGTGGTAAGTGGTTTTAAGGTGGGGGGGGTCTGCTGGCCTGTGGAGCCAACCCCTGTCCAAGGGTGGTTTAAGCAATACAACCATTCCGAACCCCCCCCCTCTCGTTAAACTTCAAATGGCGAGGGGGGGTCCAGAAATTTTTATATCCGTTGATTTAATTTGGTTTGGGAATGTGATGTTTACAGGTGGGTAGGACTTAGGATAGGTTTAGTTTTTATATTTTTTTACTTTTTGTTTCTTTTAATATTTTTTATTTGTTTACGTGTTTGTTTTGTTTTATTATAATTTGTTTTAATTTTTTAATTTTTGTTTATTTTTATTTTGTTTTATTTTTATTTTAATATATTTTATTTATGTTTGTTTTTGTTTTAAAAGTTTTATATTTTGTTTTTTAATTATCTATATGTTTTAATATGTTTTTTTTATTATTGTTTTGTGTTTTTTTTATTTTTTTTATTTTTATTTTTAAATTTTATTTAATCTTTACTTAATAAAAAACTAACCTAGTTACTAAACTAACTTAACTATTAATTAATTAATTATTAACTAGTTAGTTATTAGCTAGTTTAACCTATTCTAACTATACTAACATTATTATTTAATC
>JASDQU010200713.1:1026-13985 GCA_032191745.1 Picea mariana
CTCTGGCTGCAACCAGATGGAAGCTACAACTCCCTGTGTTCAAGCACCCACTTGAACCTCTAAGGACAACAGTCCTCCCTAGCACCTCCCTACCACCTTGGTATAAATTTTTCTATATATAAATTTATCATAGTGATATAATATTTATCAATGGCTTACCGGTCTCATCACTGTTCCGCTACACTACTCTGCTCTACATGTATCAGTGTCTTCCTGCACCCCTTCCTTATGCTTTATGTTCTTCTTCCTTTTATGCTCTGGGCACCATGTCCCTTCTATGCACCATTCCTCTTCTGTGCATTTCAGTTGTTGCACTCTGCCTCCTTCTACACACCTAAATCACTCTCAACAATGCCCAATCTCTTCTATGTTCTGCGTTTTTATTCTCTCTATGCATATTTTGCATCCTCTATTCACAATGCTTCTACATGCTCTCCCCATGTCGAGTGCTCTGCCTGATCATAATTGCAACTCTTCAGCTTCTCTGGCGGTTAAACCCATGCGTCCATCATCACTGGATGTTATGCCGAGATTTGTTAGCCTCTCCAATAGTTGAGACTCTTCGTCTTCTCTGTCACAGTCCAACTCATTTCCTCTATGCAGTTCCAGGCTCCAACAGTCTTACATCTGTCAATAGCCTCTATGAATAGTCTTCATTCCACTGGAAGATGCCTCGAGACTCTTTATCTTCTCTGGCGATCACCCTGAAGTCTCTTCGAGTCCTCTTGCAGAAACCATCAGTCATTTCTAGCAGTTACACTGTGAACCTCCAAGAAAATGCATTAGCAACTGAATCGCCAACCATCCAAGAGTCATGATTCAATTCTGCTAACTGAATCATAACTGATCGATTAACTGTGAAGAGCAATAGTATCCCTTCGATCGGATTTCCAAGTATCCAACACCGTTGGATTACAGGCACAGGGTCTCGCATTGATTTCGCCATTTCGCATTTCGACATTTCGGCATTTCGGCATTCCTATGGTGAAGAGTCTTGACTCTTCATGTTATGATCACTGAAAATGAGCTTAACTTGGTGCTAGCTCCTCCCTCTCACATGACCATTGATGGTGACCACAGCCTACACCAAAAGGTGTTTTCGCATTTCGGCATTCCTGTGAAGAAGTGTCTCGACACTCCAAGTCACAATCCCTGAAATGGAGCCAGATCAATGGTCCACAAGACTTCATAATCTGATCCCTTCTTTTCTTAATCGAACCGCTGACGGGATTTCGACGTTTTTGCCTTCGAGTCATTGTGACTCCAACATTATAAAATTCATGATCACAAAATCTCTGAAGTGATCGGATGGTTCACATAACCCACTAAGATGGATGGTTGACAGGATTTCAGAGTTTTTCCTTTCGGGTTTTCGAGACTCACAATAGTCCCTTTCAGCGTTTTGGAGTTCAAGACTTCATGATGGTGGAGTTTCTGATTGCTATGTAAAACCTCGAAATAGAAAGTTTCGATGTGACGTAAACCTGCTGACATCACACGTGGATTGACACGTTCTGAATAGATTCCACGTGTCACTCTGATTCGTGACTTACATGTGCCTGAAATGTTGAATCAGCTTGACACTTGTCATTGCCTGATTGTGCCACGTGTCCTTAGCTAACGTGGTTTGTTGATGTGCCTGTTTCGAGATTTCGGGTTTCGCTACTTCAAAGGTTAAAGTTCCTTTGATATTTGATTTCCCGGTCTGCGAAACTCCAAAATGGAGTCTTTGTTGATGTGCTTGTTTTGGGATTTCGGAGTTTCTCATTTCACAACTTCGAGACTCCTGTGATGAAGAGTCTCAACTCTTAACTCCAACTCCCGGTATCCGAAACTTCAAAACATCGTGGTTTTGCATTTCATGATTTCATCATTCTTTTCGTGAGTTTCCTTGACACCTCCAACTCCCGATATCTGAAACTCCGAAATGGAGATTAAGTCGTGGTTTCGCATTTCTCGATTTTCTGTCGTGAGTTGCTTCCTTGACTCCTGGAGTTTATTCTTCTGAATGGGATCCAACAATCACTTGTTGAACTTTCCATTGCTATGCCATTATCCTTGTGCTTCTGGTCATGATCTTTTCCATCAATGACAAACACGCATACTCTGCACTATCTCTTCTGATATTATCGAGCTTGCTCTGTTGTGTCTTCCCAAAATACTTCTGGTGTCTGCCTGGCACATTCTTCCTATACTTAAGCCATCATCGTTGTTGTACTTGCCATCAATGACAAGAATACACTACCTACTACCTGTAAAACATGCCAACAATTAATATTATATGTACATCAATATATAAATTATTAAATGCACAAGAAATCCATAGAAACTATGTAAAATTGAAAATTAATATTATATGTATATGTAAATAGCTCAAAGTTTGGAAGGGATTAATTAAATAACTAACACATCAATATACATATAAATTATTAAATATATCAATAATTATTAAATGCACAAGAAATCTATAGAAACTATGCATTTACTAATTAACTAATAGATCCATATATAAATTATTAAATGCACAAGAATCCCATAGAAGGTTGTATAGGGATTCTTAAACTAACTAACACATCAATATTAAATTATTAAATGCACAAGAAATCCATAGAAACTATGTATTAACTAACTAACAGATCCATCTATAAATTATTAAATGAAGAATCCCATAAAAGGTTGTTGCACCCTCAAGGGAGGAGGAGTTCCCTTCATTTTATACGCCAGTTGGTTGTGTTTTCCTTGGATGTAACTTCATTTTCTATGCTAGTTGGTTTTGTTTTCCTTGGATGTAACTAATAGATCCATATATAAATTATTAACTGCACAAGAATCCCATCTTGAGGAGTGCCCTTTATTTTCTAGGCTAGCTGGTTGTGTTTTCCTTAATAGATCCATATATAAATTATTAACTGCACAAGAATCCCATCTTGAGGAGTGCCGTTTATTTTCTAGGCTAGCTGGTTGTGTTTTCCTTAATAGATCCATATATAAATTATTAAATGCACAAGAATCCCATAGAAGGTTGTATAACTAATAGATCCATATATATAAATTATTAAATGCACAAGAATCCCATAGAAGTTTGTATAGGGATTAACTAACTAACACATCAATATATAAATTATTAAATGCACAATAAATCCATAGAAACTATGGATTAATTAACTAATGGATCCATATATAAATTATTAAATGCATAAGAATCCCATAAAAGGTTGTTGCACCCTCAAGGGAGGAGGAGTGCCCTTCATTTTCTAGGCTAGTTAGTTGTGTTTTCCTTGGATGTTGCACTAGGGGAAGATGCCCTTGTTCTGTATTTGCTTTCCTTCAAACTCTATAGCATGCCAATATGTTGAAAACCGATTGGAAAATATAGATGGATAGGTTAAGTGTGGAGTTGCATAAAGAGGTATAATAGGCCAAAAGCTATATGATTTGTAGAGTACCAATGGATATTTCTGTAGGGGATAGTAAACTACCCAAGTGTATAGAATAATGATCAAATAAACATTGAAGTAGGGATGTGTATGAGATATTAGAGGCATGTGGAGAATCACTCTCGAAAGAATCCCGGGAGTATACATGTGAACATTGTACCAATGGATATTTGTGTAGGGGATAGTAAACTAACCAAGTGTATAGAATAAGGATCAAATAAACATTGAAGTAGGGATGTGTATGAGATATTAGAGGCATGTGGAGAATCACTCTCGAAAGAATCTCGGGAGTATACATTTGAACATTGTAATGATGGAACTCTAATGTAAGACAAAATTCACTATGAGGTGTTGTAGGGAGTTGACGAAAATATGTAGGTGGATAATTGATGATAGAAAAGATTGTAGAGCTAAGTAACACAATAGAAGTGTGCATGTATACCACATGCCTCCCAATTTATGAAAGTGGTTGGGGGAGGAAGAAGTTGTAAAGGATTGCGAAAGTAGTTTTCCATTGTGTACTACTTACATAGGTTAATGTTGTAGAAATTTGTAACCCTATGTCAAAGGAAGGCACTCTGTTATAATTACTACTATTGTGCATACTTGTGACTCCAAGTGATCATGCTCAACCTAGATCTAAAATGAAAATATAATATGTGTCATGTGTGAAAGGAACAAGCTAGGAGGTGTAGGCATGATGTGCACGTTGTATTCTTTGTTGTGTTTTGTAAATGATAGTTGTTGTTCTCGAACTGGGAGTGTATAGAAAGGATCCATGAAATTCTTGTGATCAATGTGTGTGTTATAGCCAAAGTGTGTGTTGTAGTCTAGAGGTGTTTCATTGAGGTAGCAATAACTTCTATCAAAGTATAGAGTGGAAATGTTGGTAGAGTTCGGTGTACAAAAGATGTCGAAGGGAAAAGAGTGTGAGTGTCTTGCAGGTAAACTATAGAGAATCTGCTACTAAATGGTAGGATCCCCTGAATAGACTTGTCTAGTAGATGAGTAGCCCTTGTCCCTAAAAATGTTTCGTGGATGTAAAAGGATTCTTGTGCAATGCCACATGTAAACTAAAGTCACAATGGATGATGGATTCTCTTGAGGTGAGAATATCATAATGTAAACCTAAGTCCCCAACAAATGGAGGAGATGAATTATGTGTAGGTAGCATACCAAAAAGAAAAAATATATAGGTGTTTTACCCACCAAATGTTGAGATGCATGAAGAATCTAATAATTGGTTGAGTACACTGGTGATTCCCACACCACTGAAAAAATGTGATGCCTGAAGGACTTAAGGACTATGATTCTTGAAGGAATGAAGAATTTTGGTTGAGTACACTGGTGATTCCCACACCACTGAAAAAATGTGATCCCTGAAGGACTTAAGGACTATGATGCTTGAAGGAATAAAGAATTGAAAGAATACACTGAAAAAATGTGATGCCTGAAGGACTTAAGGACTATGATGCTTTAAGGAATAAAGAATTTAAAGAATACAATTGTGATATGAAGCATTCAGTACCTAAAAATACTTTGTTCAGAGTTTGTGGGGCAGGGTAGAGCAATGCTAATAGAGGTAAGCTAAAAATATTTTCTATCTTTAAAGAGTTAGTAAGTATTGCTACAAACATTGTACAAGTATTTTCTATCCATTGTGTTCTGGTTAAAGAGTTGGTAAATATTGCTACAAACATTGTACAAGTATTTTCTATCTACTGTGTTCTGGAAGGGCTTGATGGCAAAATTAATTGCATGGAAATTTTTAATGAGAAGACAAGGCCCATCTTATTGAACCCATCTCAACTCATAATATGAGGGGTGTGAGGCAGTAGGAAAATGTAGTTGATTGATGTCTGAGAAACAAGGTTATTTGGCTTCTGTTTTCAAGACCCCTGTATCTAATTGGTCCTTTAATCAAGGATTGTGAGTGAAAAGGAGTGTTGCGACTGATGGTGAACTTGCACTTGTCATTAGGAGGAAGGAGGGGTAGGGTTGGGAAAATAAATTATTTCTAAAGGAAAAGAATGTCTAGGAGAGGAAGGGGAAGTGACAAAGTCAGTGTTTTTCTCATCATAATATAAGGTTTCGAATGTGGCTTGTTCTTACAGGAAGTGACATAAGTCGGTGTTTTTCTCATCATAATATAAGGTTTCGAACGTGGCTTGTTCTTACAGGAAGTGACATTTGATATCATTTTTGGCTTTGGTTTTGTGATAGTTGCATCATCTCGGAAGATAGGAAGAGTTGGGGTGAGTTTGAAGGCTTGGTGAATTACATGTTAGAGATGGATGAGGGTTTGAGGGGGTGAAGGAATTAGGGCTAGAGGTAGTAGTAGGGTTAGGGTTACAAAAGGATGTGAATCTAGCCCTCTTATTGATTTTTTTTTATGAATAGGCCATAGAGAAAGGCTTGGTGCAAAGTGGTAATAAAAAACATAGATACTTCATTACAAACAAAAAACATTAAGTAAAAGTGGTAATATAAAACATAGATACTTCATTACAAAAAACATTAAGTAATCCATAATTGAATTTGAGCACAAGTACATATTTTGAATCTTTGAGTTGAAGATGGAGGTAGAGCTTAGTTAATACCTCTATAAACTTCATTACAAAAAACATTAAGTAAAAGTGGTAATATCAAACATAGATACTTCTTTACAAAAAATATTAAGTAATCCATAATTGAATTTGAGCACAAGTAATGGTAATATCAAACATAGATACTTCTTTACAAAAAATATTAAGTAATCCATAATTAAATTTCAGCACAAGTAAATATTATGAATCTTTGATTTGAATTTGGACGTAGAGCTTAGTTAATATCTCTATAAATTGATGGACACTTTGTCCTAGAGCTTGACACAATTTCAACCCCCTGCACACCCCTTGCACATTGAGTTAGAGAAATAAATTAGAAGATAAAAATTCTTTCTCAAGGCCTTGCACAATGTATCCCATGTATTGATGCATGTAGTAGTGTCATTAAATTGTTGGACACTTTGTCCTAGAGCTTGACATAAYTTCAACCCCCTCTTGACACAATTTCAACCCCTTGCACATTGAGTTAGATAAATAACTTAGAAGATAAAAATTATTTCTCAAGGCCTTGCACAATGTATCTCATGTATTGATGCATGTAGGAGTGTCATTTACAACATGTTCTCCATTGAGCTCCACATATATATTTGTGTAAGTTGGTGAGACTATTGACATACTTAGGTGAGTCCCTCCAATTGGTTACCTACACGAAGGACTTGCCACAATTTCAACCCTCTGCACATTGAGTTAGATAAATAAATAACTTAGAAGATAAAAATTCCTTCTCAAGGCCTTGTACAATGTATCCCATGTATTGATGCATGTAAGAGTGTCATTGACAACATGTTCTTCATTGAGCTCCATATATATATTTCCATAAGTTGGTGAGACTGTTGACGTGCTTAGGTGAGTCCCTCCAAATGGTTACTTGCAAGAAGGACACACTACTCTTTTATGATCTTTGGGAAGGTTTGAAAGTATCCAACAAGTCTATGAATCCAAGAATCTAAAACATCTATGTGCATCTTACCATCATATTTAGTTAATGGAATTTTTGTGTCTAGTTGGAAAGTGGAGGCATAATCCCTCTATCTTGGAGGAAAAATCCCTCTATCTTAATTTGAGGGATTTGACAAAAGATTAGGCCAATTCATGGACCATGCTAGATAGGTTGGGCTCTTCATCATTAGATCTTAGGATCCATTGATATAGGCAATGTGGAAGAGAAAAATTTAGTGGAAACCTTAGTCTTGTCATGTGTTTAGCATAGGTGCCTTCAATTCATCCTCTCCACACATTCTTCAAATAGGTAGGAAGCTAGGGAATCCTCCCCATCGAGGATGCATCCCATCAATCCAAAAATATTCAACACTTAAGGGGAGAATTTATCATTTCTAGTCGTTCTTAATGAATTGTTATCAATCCAACAATGTTCAACACTAAGGGGAGAATTTATCATTTCTAGTCGTTCTTAATGAATAGTTATTGAAGTGTAGCATGTGGTTGCATCTTTCCTGAATAGTTATTGAAGTGTATCATGTAGTTGTATCTTTCCTGAATAGTTATTGAAGTGTAGCATGTAGTTGCATCTTTCCATCTTTTCATTTTATCCCTATGTGTAAAGTTTCTTGAGAAGATAAATCTATACCAAAAATCAAATCTCTTATTCAAAATTCTTGAGTGTAGCTTTGCACACTTTTCCCTTTAGCTTGTCTAAAAATTTTCGAATCCATAATAGCTTTCTGCATGTATGCTAATGGATAAAATTGTCTTTTAAGTGCAACAATAAAATAATTTGAAGAGGATAAAACTTTACCATGTTTCTTCATGTCCTCTTGAGTTTTGGCTTCCCACCAAATGAGTGTTGTACTTTCCAATCTAAGAGAAGCAAGTTGAATCTTAGTTTCATTATATTTGATTCTTTGTATCCTACAATACAATTCAATCTGATGAATCCAATTATCGAATTTCTCAACATTTGCCTCTCCATTGTACATGGGCAATTAAAACTTAATATCAAGCTTAAGTAAAGGAGTTTGTGGAGTAATTTTACCATGTTCTTTTGAATAATTTGGAGGTGGTTGTGAAATGGTAGTAGAAGTGGAATATGGAGGTAAAGGAGCTGGAGTATCACCATTTCCTCCATTTCCTTTTGGAGTCTTATCACCACTATCTTCATTAGCTCTTGGAGGATTTGAGCTTTCACCTTGCAACCTCGCATTTCTTTCTTCAAATAAAACTTTCACCATTTCTATCATATCATAAAAATATTTTCTGAAAGTTTAATCTTTTGAAGAAAGAGTTTCATGACTCTCCTCATGAGCAATACTTGGTGAATGACTCCTTGAAGCTTGAGTTGATCATGTAGTTCTCCTTCTTGTAAGTTGAGAACTCGTCTCTACAATTTCTCCTTCACCTATTCTGAGCTTCAACCTTGTAAGCATCGGAAAACAAACACTTGCAAACAATAAAACCTTCAAAAACCTATGATCTGATACCAACTTGATCTGAAAATGAAAAGGTTTGTGTCTCTTTAAAATTGCAAGTTTAATTTTTATGTGCTTGGGCAATAGGATCAAGTTGAAAACACATCAAAATTAATGAGTTTTTTTTACTTAAACATGAGTAGCATAAATAGAGATAAAAACCATCAAATTAAGCACATTAACACAACAAAATGATAAAGGATTTCACCCCTCTCTTGGGCTACATCTCCTGGTCCATCTTCCAATGGATCATTTTTATTAATGCTCAAACTATCAAAATCGGTGCTTTACAATGCTCAGGATGCAAAATAGATGGCTCCAATGGCTCCAGAATGTCCAAAAACCCATGTTTGGGCTTTTCCTGCACCTCGTTTGACCAAAAACTGAAAAAAATACAACTTTGGATGTTTTTCCCCAATAGCTTGTTGTCTCTGCTCGCCAAAATGCCCCTGTGTGTGACTAACCTGGCTCCCAAGCATTTCCTGAGCCAAAAACCCAGCACCGTGCCTTTACTGAAAAAGGTGGCATTTTGTTGCACTATTAGGTATCTTGGCACCTTTTACGGTGTAGGTGTCGATCACATGACCCATGTGGACTGGCGTTGACCTACAATCACGTGCCCTGTTGGCTAGCCATTGGATAGTTCATTGTAATCTCCATGCTCAGAGTCATATGGAGAGGTGTAGTGATCGAGGGTTGGTCCTATGGTAGTTCCCTGCGTTACTGGTCATGTGACAGTGTATGTTACAGAATAGTGACCAAGGGTTGGGGCTAAGCCTTGACCCTTTTCTGCCTAGATGAAACTGTATTGTAACTTTAAATACAAGTTCCAACATATAGGGTTAAGAAACAAATGGTAGGAGGGTTGGTGGCCCGACCTACGCCAACACTCAGTCATACATAAAGGTCTTGGGTTTGACCCCTGCGGACTCTATAAAAATTTTACACCATAAACCAATGATGGGGTGCCATGTGGCGGCCCCTAGCTAGGCCACATGGAACCTTCCCATTCTCTCACCTGATGACACGTGCTAGCAACGGATAGGTCCACCTAAACACTTTCCAATTCACCCTTCCATGCCAACAATCCACGTCACCCTGCCACATCATTTGTACGATCTGTACAGTTAGCTGCCACGTGGCATGTACGGACTGTACAGTCAACAACATTTTCCCTATTTGGAAAAGTGGAAAAAACTTGATATCTCTCACATACAATTTCTGTTGGATCCTGTTCAAGTTGCGTTTGGATCTTGAGGATGAGGCCTACACACGAGTCTATTTTCAAGCAATTCTGAGCACTTTGATTTTTGAGCATATTTTGATCACCTGGATCACTTAGATACTTGGATTTCTTGAGGTTATGGAGTTCTATTTTGACCTTTCCCATTGGTCAAGTGTGACCTTTCCTTATTATCTCTCTACTTACTATATATTAGATTATAATCAAACATGAAATAGGGGGAAGGACCAGGTCTGCATATGGATTTATTCTCCCTATGCTATCCCTAGTCACTATATATTTGTCAATAAATACATTATAAAAGAAGCAAGACTTTGTTTCTACGTAGTTAGTTATTTTTGTTTGGTATGTCCTTGCTTGGATTTATGCTATCCCAGTATGTCAGCGATGGTTGTATCTCATAATCTTACATGTCACCTTATTCTTTATTTTGTCAGCCTATGTGTAAAGGAGGTGGTTCAGTAGATCCTAAAAGAAAGGCTTTTACCTTCGCTAAGTAAGGTTACAACGAAGGTTCCCAGCTAGGTAAGGTTACAATGGAGTGAACCCTTCGAGTAAAATGCTAAGTAGTGGGGTCTTTATCTAGCTGCAAGGCAGGCTAGAAGGAACCTTATCTAAGCAGGAAGGAAGAGTAGAATAGGGAGAAGGACTAAACAACTCACACAACCTAACGAAAGCTAACAGACTTTCAAGCCCACTAAGCATAAGGTAAGAACAAACAACATAAATAATGTGAATGAGATGAGTATATATGCACATTTGGCGCCTTGGGGAAGTTACCTGACTTGAGCAGAGCGCGAGTTGTAGCTCTACCAATCAACTAACGAACATTTCAAGACCTGCCACTTCTAGCTCAAGATGGATTATGACCAATCAACTCTACTTTTGAGGGAAGAAATGGCCTTTCAAGACCCGCCCCTTCAAGCATAAGTGATAACACCTTCTCCCCCTCTCCCTTTTATGTGTAAAGACCCTTGAAGAGCTATATTTGAGAGTCCCAAGGGGCCAAGAAATAAGAGAACTCTCCCTTCACATGCTCTTATACCTTTCCTGAGTGAGGAGGGAATAAAATAGAGTTTAGCTTTATTTTCTCTTTTTCACCCATGTATTAAGACGTTTGGTTCAAGTTAGTGAGGTTACCATTCAAATCAAACAAATCTCTCCTTCCTTTTACCTAACGAATCAAGAAAAGGAGTTAGGTGTGGAAGGCATGGCCAGGTAGGCTTACGTGACATAAGGCCCCAAAGAAACAATCTATAGCTATTAGGCTTGTTCACATTATAGGTTATTTGAACAGGACTGGGGTTGACAATAGGGTGACTGATGAGTGATGCATGGTGATGAGTGATGTATGGGATGAATTGAGCAATGATAGAGAAGGTGCAACAACAGTGAAGGAGACAGTCCTTGATAGCCAGTTTTGGTCACAAGTTCAGTTTGTTTTACAATTCACCAAGCCAATTTATCACATGATCGAGTTTGCAGATTCATATCAGCCAATCATTGGGGAGGTGTATGAGCAAATGGATAGCATGCTACGGTAGATTAAAGACATTGTTGAGCCTAGAGATGTCAACCTCTATAACCATATTCATGTAGAGGTGGAAAAACGGTGGGAAATGATGAATATTCCACTACATGCCTTAACATATGTGATAACACATAAATACTAACATGTATCATGGATTTCATCACTAGCACCTGGTGGTGGGACCAAGAAAATACCACACCAAGATCCAGAGGTTTAAGCAGGTTATAAGAAAGCATTAGATAAACTCATCTCGGACGAGGAGGAGTGTGAGAACATAAGGAGACAATTGAACCATTACATCTTATAAATTTTTCCTTTGGGACCAACCTTGCAATTACAGATCAAGGGAATTTGAGTTCTCTTGAGTGGTGAAACATGCATGGTGGTACTACCCCACAGCTACAACATTTGGCAACACGGGTATTTTCACAGGTGGTGAACACTTCTTCTGCAAAGAGGTGTTGGAGCACCTACAGTTTCATCCATAATGTTAAAAGGAATAGTTTGAATGTAATTCGGGCATAGATCTTGGTCTATGTTCATTACAACTTGTGATTGTTGTCCCATTACTATGAGGGGGCACAAGATGGATCAAAACTTGAGGTGTTGGGACAACAATCTGGAGGAGGATAATTTGGAGGATGGAGTATTGCTTTTAGAGAAATTGGAGAGTGTTCTTTTGGACGATTATGATCATGTTAAGATGCCACCCCCATCCAGTGCCATGTTCCCCATGTCCGAGATTCTAGATACAACAATAGGTTCTTCATCTTCATCTCCGTCGCAACCATCTACATCTACTTTTGCACTGCCACCACATGGAGGCACGCAATACCCGCAGTGGTAGAAGGAGGATGGGATAGTTGTTTACAATTTGATGATTCTCCTTTCTCATTACTTTATATGTCATAGTATATAGATGATAGATTCATAGTATTTGGCAACCAACTCAGTTTAATCTTTAAACTTTAAACGTTATTGTTTTGGACCTTTCGGTCTTCATACTTCAGTGTAGATGGCCTATTTTGTAAACATAACTATTTTGTCATCACTCATGTTATTGTTGACAGTTTTTGGATATATCATTTCATTTCGTAAGTTTATGGTCTACCCTCTGTTATATGAATATGGATTAAAAATTTGTATGTTGGTTTGTAATTTTGTAATTGCTGGACATTTTACACCATAAACCAATGACGGGGTGCCATGTGGTGGCCCTTGGCTAGGCCATGTGGCACCTTCCCATTTGCTCACTTTATGACACGTGATAGCAACGGATAGGTCCACCTAAACACTTTCCAATTCACCCTGCCATGCTAGCAATCCATGTCACCCTGCCACATCATTTGTACGGTCCGTACGAACTATACAGTCATCTCCCACGTGGCCTGTACAGATTGTACTGCCAACAAACATTTCCCTATTTGGAAAAGTGGACAAAACTTGATATCTCTTGCATACAATGTCCATTTGAGCCTGTTCAAGTTGCATTGGGATCGTGAGGACGAGGCCTACGCACGAGTCCATTTTCGAGCAATTCTGAGCACTTTGATTTTTGAGCATATTTTGATCGCCTGGATCACTTAGATACTTTGCTTTCTTGAGGTTATGGAGTTTTGTTTTGGCCTTTCCCATTGGTCAAGTGTGACCTTTCCTTATTCTCTCTCTACTTAATATATATTAGATTATAATCAAACATGAAATAGGGGGAAGGAC
>JASDQU010200714.1:25454-40843 GCA_032191745.1 Picea mariana
TCTCAACTAGTCGTTCTCTAGCTCAACAATGTGTACCACGTATGTGATCCTTGCCTCTTTCGCAAATACCTACAGGTTAGACTTTTATCTCGACATTTTGATTCCATTACATTTACACATATTCCAAGGCAATTGAATCAAATTACAGATAACCTAGCTAATATTGTGTTAGACTAGCATATATCACATCAAGCTACCTCTACACATACATAACATATCAAAAACCTTTCACAGCATATATAGATTAGACATCATCAATACATTAAACAAAACACATTTAAACACCACATAGATCTCAAAATGTATACTCATGTATATATCGAAAGGTCCATAGTGCCATCCCAATGTTTACATACAAAAATACAAGTATCTGCAGGCCAGTGAAGCACCTCGGTACAAAATGGGCTCACCAGCCTATAAACAAAAATACATCAAGACATAGAGCACCACTCAAGGTGCCTCTAGAGCACCACCGCCTGCCCCTCCCTCAGGCAGTGGTTGCCCACCCCCTACTGGTCCCTCCTACCCTGGAGGTAGTCATCCGATCATCGCAGCACCAACTACTACTGCTCGTCATACCATGGCCCGCCATGGCGACGGAATCCCCATACACTGCTCCAGGATGCCCTCACCTTGGATGCTCACGCATCCAAGGNATCGCAGCACCAACTACTACTGCTCGTCATACCATGGCCCGCCATGGCGACGGAATCCCCATACACTGCTCCAGGATGCCCTCACCTTGGATGCGTGAGCACATGCCCTCAGGCACATCCTATAACACTGCCTCCAAGTGACGGCGTATGTCCTCAAAATCTACTTTGGCATCCGTCGAAGGAGCATGTGATGGCCTAGCACCAGGGTCATCAAACCGGTGTCTCCTCGTTTCTCTCTCCGGATCAGCTCGTCGTACCACGACGTCGTCAGGCCAATGTCTCTCTCCAACACGCGGCCCTCTCCACGGCAGTCTCTCTAGCTCCTGATGAGCTGGCACTCTCTACAACTTCACCTCCCGCCCATGAGGTGCCACATCTGCACATACAAACAAGCAATAGATAGTATCAGCATCTATATCATATACATATGTCAGGATATCTCAAACAAAAACCATATATATCAACATCATCAACATACCTCGATGGTCAAACACCTCCCCTGGAGGTAGCACCATGTCTAGATCCTCCCGAAAGTCAACCCTGGCATAGGGGTACTGTAATATCACCTGCGGCATCTACCACCACACTTGCGTCGCCTCAGCAGTAAAGAAGTGTCCACCCTCACCACCACCATGGCGAAGAAAAACAATCGACCACCACTTTAGTCACGGCTCTCGCGCCCCAGGCGCACCCAATAAAATCCTCAGGCACAACATAGGAACCCTCTCCAAAAACCAGGCCACCAAGATGGACCCAAAGGAAAACTCTCCAGTATCCGTTGACCAACAGTGGTCTAGCTTCCCTACCATCCTAGCATGTAGCGTAAGCCCCCAGGCGAATTGATCACCGGCCAACACTCTCTCCATCACAATAAGTTGGCCACCACTGATCTGTTGCGTCGCCAGCGACCCATAAACTCTCACAATCATCGCTGCTATACAGCGATGCTCTAGGGCATCCATCGCCCCAATTCTCATGACAGTGTCGGACATAAAGTTCGGCCCCAAATAGTATCTCCAGCCAATTGTCGCTAGCGCTAGCTCCCTCGGTAACACCGACTCTCCCGGTAGGGGCGTTCCCCAAAATGGGAGCCCAGTCAAAAAGTACACATCCTCCACTATAGTGAAGGCAATCTGCTCTCCCTGCACTATGAAGCAATGCAGGTCCGGAATCCACATCTGGATAAGAAACTTTAGAAGATACTCCTGCACCCGTATCAACGTGCACTCAAAGAACTTCAGCAGCCCACAGGCTGCCAAAGTTGCACATACACCTGGATCCTCAATCACCATGGCATCTCGCAGCTGGGACCAGTCCTGCTCTCGCCAACCAACCATCATTGTGCACAATTCTCACCTGCAACCACATAAAATAGTCCTAAGTCAGCCAAATTGACCATCAACAACATCAAAAAGATAAATTTTATACCCGTCAACCTTGCCTCCAAGGCGCGGTTGTTTAACCCACAGGCACGCACATGTGCATGCCTATTCACTTCACAAGCACGCATGTATGCTCACCTGTTTACTACACAGGTGCGCATGTCCATCCTTCAGGTGTGCATACGTGAGCGCCTGCTCAACTTACAGGCACTCTTTAGTGTGCACCTGTCTAATACACAGCTGTGCACACATGCGCAGCTATGCATCCAACAGGCACGCACATAGTGCATGCCCTTTACCCCCTTACCAGCACCCCCATGCACATTTATCTGGTGGGAATGTGCGCACATGTGCACTCCTACTTTTATATCACCCGTGCACGTGAGGCCCACACTCATCAAACCCTCTGTACGGCCCTCCGTACAGCCCCTGCCCAAAAAATGAAACCCTAATTCTATGCAGGATGATCAGACCACTAACCTGAAGCTCGCTAGTCCTCGATCGTATGCCTCATCCTCCAAAAATCTCCAAATCTCCTCTGAATACTTCTCATCCAGTCACTATAGCAGCAAGTACAAATGAGGTGGCAATGTCGGCCCTACAGCTATAGATAGGCCTTTTTTCCAAACTTCCACACACCATTCCGAGAGCTCCGGGTGTCCATTTCTCGATCCATCTTCAGCCACGGGATCAGCATCCCGTCATCTACATCATGAAATTCCCTGGGCCTTTTTTCATCCTGAGCCCTTGGGACACCATTTTTCATACCCTGACCAAGTATGCATACGCATATTCAAAATTATCAAATACATGCTCATATATTCGATTCTCTTCAGATATTGTTCACATCAGGTATTTGGTTTTCATGTGTGCAGGTATTTGGTCATCATACATCAACACAACCCCTTCAGGTATATACTCAGCACTGGCATGTAGTCATTCCCTCTGAATCTCACTTACATTTCCAGTCACACCCTCTGACATTTGCCTCTAGGATCCCCATTTCCGGCTCTACAGTACCAACACCTCCATTTGCATCTTCGGTACTGTCACCCGGTAGCACTCTTACCCACATTAGTTGTCCCATTCATAGCACCCTTTTGTGCTTTTGACACTCATGTTGTTTTTCAAAAACCCTTTAGGGATGGGAGTCCCTATAGTCTTACATCATGTCGTGAATCAGCCACATACTCCTTCTCCTCATTTTGCTAGCTTTCCCAACGAACTCCAAAATTATCTCTTCATGGTTCTATTTTTGGACTGCACCTCTGTAGTATCATGAACCCTCCATTTCATCCACAATCCGTTTTCCCATCTACAAATTTCCCTTCATTTCACCTACCTCATACAGAAACCCACCCATGGGGCCCCCACCCTCCACCAGTTCTCTGAGCAAATTGTTCCCTACCCAAGCCAACCATCTCAAATTGGGGCACCCGTTTCTGTATTTGTACACTTATCCCAAATTATTCTTTATTTATTGTACAAACGCCTTTTGTTTCCAGTAGTTACATTACCTTTTTGTCATCACCTTTGGCAACCTTCTTCCATTTTTGGCCAAATGCAACCCATGTCACCCTTGGTTGGGGCACTACTTATCATCCACCCTTGATGACATCATCCATATCTTCAAAGTACCCCACAGGCCACTTACCTCTGCCCTCTGAGTTTGTTCACCTTGTCCCGCCTCTGGAACAACTTATCCTCTATCTTGTTGTCCCCCTAACACTCGACCTCGTTGAATGGTTGCGGCCACTTTTATCTCCAATATACTCCAACCAAGGGCAGTCTTGAGTCTTCCTACTTCTTGACTTCGTCCATGTACCTCCTCCACCTCCTAACCTCACCTAGTATATTTCATGAAGCCATCTGCTTCTGGGAGTCGCGTCCCCTTTTTTGTCGACATCAGCACATTTTTCCAAAAGGGCGACAGTATCTTGATTCTCATTACCCATCCAATGAGAGATCTCGAACGACACAGGGAGAAACACAATTGCTCCCTGCTGTCGTTGACCCCCATAACATTCGACGTCAACACTTTCTCATGCTATGGTGGGTCTTACTTTGCGACCATTGTAGTTAGTTATTTTACTTGTTGAAGACCTCTAAACCTGGTGTGGCTATCAATGCCCATAGAATCTATGATACTTCTTACATGTGTCACTGCCTACTATTCAGAGTATGTTCATCTGCAGAATTGTCTTCTTCCTTTATCACGACCACCCCCGAGGGCGCTGCAATTGTCTACACCAACACTTCATTCCTCTTTTTGAGTTACATGACACAAGCATGGGGCATGCCCCCCTCGTTTGTACACAGTTTGTATTTTACACACCTCAGGGAAGGTTAGGTTCTACCAGTTCCTTTTTCCCTCCAATGGATCACTCTGAACGATCCCACTATTGATCTCTCTTAAAACAGCACTCTTAGTAGAAGAAACATTGATGGATTTCGGCTATACGTATGCTCCTAACCTCATCCATCATAGGGCATCTGTTATCACTGAAATTTCGTCCGCAAATGATTACAAGAATTCAGCATCGTCAAATAGTTATGAAGTCATCCATGGACCTAAATTAACATAAAATCATTCATAAAGGGTCAAAAAGTATACAAAATAGTGAAAAATTGAAGGGTGATATGAAGACACTGGGTGCGTGCGCACATGCACGAAACAGAAACGCAAGATTCGCGCACATGTGCATGATGCGCGACTATTGTCGCAAAAAACCACGCACCTGATAAACATCGCATTTATGAGAGTGTTCGGCCTCCCATCCACTTCTGGTTCAGCTTCCAAGATGATTTAACACTCAAATCTGGACTAGATTCGACTAGATGGCTAGTCAAAGACCTAGAAATGCCCTAATTAGTCTCTTTACACACTACAAACTAGTTGAACAATAGCTCAAAGGAATGTTATAAAAAGGCCATAGATACACTTCATTTTTCAAGAAATTTCATAGCAAAGTTATGCTTCCACTATTCTCTTGAGGACTCTTCTATCCTTTCCAAGATTATACTTGCATCATTGCTTTGAGCAATCCATCTCACCCCTTGAGTGGATTAGCAAAGAATTCTTTCACCATTTTCATTTTCCTTTTCAAATTTGTAAGAAGAGCTTACTTGTGGGGGTCCAAGAGCCCTCCCTTGGAGGAAGAAGGGACTCATAGTCCCCTTGCTTCTCGGTATTTTCTTTCACTAATATTAGCCTTATCATTGGTGACATGGGTCTCATTGTTTCTTTTGTCCTTATGTCTCTATGTTTATAAATTTAGTTTTTGTTTTATTTCTTAGTTTAATTCTTAGTTCTTGTTTTATATTTCTTTTCCTAACCCTTTTCCTTGCAACTCTCCTGCTCAACAAACCCAACTGAGCTTGCAAGAACCTCTATTTTTCTCACTAAGGTGATGAAAGAGGTGCAACAGTAGCTCTGTAATAGACCTGGTGTATATGATCACATTCCTGCAAACCTTCCTTAACTTTAACAACAAGAGACTAGCATTTTCATCAAACTTTTCTTTAGCCTCACATGCCTAGTTTTGGATTAGTCAACAACCCTAACTTGAAGTAATCATAACTTTGTACATGTAATGTATAAATATCTGAAACTGATACACAATTTTATTCAGTGTTTTTTGTGCAATTCCTCCAAGTGTCACTACTTGTAACCTCTCAGAAAATGAGTTATAGCAAAAATGGCATACCTTGCTGAATTTTGGCTTATTCTAGAGAGCGACCTTGTAGAGTGTTCCCCGAATAGAATATTTTCCAAATTGATCTGAAAATATTACATAGAATACTACATACTATACCCCAAGCAACACATTTTGTCTCACTAAATTTTTATCTATTATGAAGAATTTACAACGTTTTTACCCGAAACACTTTTTTTTGACTAGTTTCAGGACTAGCCACAAACCCTATTTTCCACGGAGTGTAACTCCCAAAATAAAATGACCCACAAGATGAATTGTTTACCCTATATACTTGGATATGTTTTCTCAATGGAATAGAAATTTCACGGTATGAATCATTATAGAAAAAACGTTATAGCGAAAATGGTGAGATGACCTGTAAATAACATACCTTAGAAAGCACCATCAAAAGAATTTATCCTTCCTTGCATTTCGGCCTTATTTTCTTCACCTTCACTCAAAATTATCATTTATATATCCTTGGTTACCTCAGACACCTATAGATATTCAATATGCTCAAGTGTGTGTTAAATTAGAGAATATTGCCTCTTATTTATACTCTCCAAGTAGCTTCCTTAAAAACATCCTCTAGGTCACTTGGCCCACTTTCCTTATTTTAGGGTTAACCCACTTCTAATTTCTTCATTAAAATTATTATTGAAATAATTTGTTTTGTATTCAATTTGAATTGTAATAAACTCATCACTTCACTTTATTATTTATCCTTTAAAAATCTCTTAAACCACTTTGACTACTTTGACCTTTTGGGGATTCTAGATGACATATGAGGGTCCTCCAACTTCGTAAGTCCATAACTCTCAAACCGTGAGGAGTTATGTGATGTTCCACATGCCACTAGAAATGGAATGACATGTACTATCCATATATATTAGTATTATCTAAAAATATATCATAACTCATATTGTTACCCATCAAACAAACTTGGGTCCATTACCCAAACCTGGGGTCTCCAACTTCTCATGGCCATAACTCTCTAATCGTGAGGAGTTATGTTACGTTCCACATATCACTGGAAATGGCATGAAAAGAACTATCCATCTAGGATAGGCTCCCTAAAAAATTCATTGTCCTTCATCTCATTATTCCACAATTAAGAATGTGTTCCTTACTCCACAAAGCATCTTCCCGTGAGGGCTTTCACCATAAGGGGACCTCTTTGGAGTTCATCCATATTTACTTCTTATTAACCATGAAAAAACAATAATGAGCCATATTTACATCAAACAATATTGGTTCCATTACCCAAACCTTTATGCTACAGGGCTTTCTTCAGGGGTTGACATCAATGACAACCAACCTTAATCAACATGATCTTCGCACCTAGCTGAATATCTTACAATACCAGAATGCTCTCACTCTCATAACTTCTCCCTCTCTTAACAACAATAATTACTCTATCAACAAACATAATCACAGCAACCGCCATCCATATCCAACCACCCTTCTCCCATATAGGTTCTTATTTATACATTACAATAGATCTCAGACATCCTTAGGTCAAAACCTAGGTGTCAAAACCCTAATTACCAAAACCTTAGGTGTTTAAAACCCTAGGTCAACTTGACCCACATTTTTTGGGCTTCGCCAACCCATCCTTCCTTCTTTCCTGCAAGGTGCTCCAAATCATCTATTGGTAGATTTTTCCTCTTGTTGAGTTGTCCATGATCTATCTTCCTTGGTGATCTATTCTCCTCTGTCTTCTCGTCCAACGGCTCATCTTCCCTTACTTCTCTCCTTATTTTATGCTTCTCTAACCACTTCGACCTGATCTTAGTCAGTGTGTCTTCTGCGCAGTTCTCATTTCACATTTTCTTTTGTAATCTTTCATTTCTTCCATAACCAAGGGCCAATAGGCCCCCCAACACTCACTTGTGACTCATCTTGAGGCACTATAAATCTGAATATGTTGTTTTACTTCGACTTCAAGCTGCGCAGCGCAGCCTGTTATTTTTTCTCAGTTCCTCCCCACTCTGTGAAGGTTGTCTTTTCTATGTCTGGTAACCAGTTCCAACTGCACCTAGTACCTAGACTCTTCTCCTTCTGCTTCTACTGAGAGCTACAAGGAAGCTGGTTGTCATAGTACAATTTCAACCGGCTCTCATTCATCAAACCTTCCTTCCATTATCCATTCAAAGTCTTCAACTACGTAGCTCCTCCTTCTGTAAAATAGGTGACCTCATATGGCCCCAACCAATGTGTCCTGAACTTCCCTGGATGCTTCATGAACTTGTTGTCATATACCAATACCAAATCTCCTTGCTTAAAGGCTTTCTTCATTATGTGTTTGTCATGGTAAGCCTTCTCTCATTCCTTCTATACCTGTTGATGGAATCCTACAATAAATTTGTCTTCCTCTCTCTCTGCTAACTGCACAAGCCTCTCTTGCACAACACTAGTGTCATCCATATCTGTGAAGGCTGCAATTCTCAGGCTAGGAACTAAATATTCCATAGGTATTATTGCTTCTAGACCATAAACCAACTTAAATGGAGTCTGCATTGTCAGCTTCTTACAAGTGGTTCTATAGGCCCATAAGATGGCTAGTACTCTTAAATCTCAATCATCTCTATTCACACTATAAATCTTCATCAGTGCAATCTCCAAGATCTTGTTAAAAGCTTCAACTGTATCATTTACCTATGGGTGGTATGGAGTGCTCTTCTGGTGATGAACTTTAAATTCCTAAGTCAAGGCTTCAATAGTCTTATTAATAAAATGTGTACCTTGATCTCTCATGAGGATCTTTGGGCATCCAAGCCTGGTTATGATATCATCAAATATAAAACGCACAACTATAGTTGCACTATAGTCCTTAACTGCTCTTTCTTCTACCCATATAGTCAAATACTTTGTCACAGTGATGATGTATCTTGCTCCTGTGCGCTTTCCTGGTGGATTGATAGGTCCCGCGAAATCAATGGCCCATTTCTCAAATGATTGTAAGGTTATTTGGGGTGCTAAAGGAATCTCATCTCTTTTGGATGGTTTTCCAACACTTTTGCATACATCGCAGGCTCTGTAGTATTTCTTAGCATCTCTATGTAAAATGGGCCACCAGAGGCCAACTCAGAACCTTCTGCATTGTTTCTTTTCTTGCATTGCTTCCTCCCGTGATGCCTTCATGTGCTTCTACCAGAATTAGTGGTCTTTCTGCCTCCATAACACATCTCTTCAAGATCTCATCAGGTCCCATCTTATATAGTTGTCCAGCTATAAGTGAAAAATTTGCAGCACGAACTATGAGTTGTTTATTCTAAATGATTGTATATTCGCGAGGTGCCATTCCTATTGAGAAGAACTGAACTATCTCGGAAAATTGATCATCAATATTCCTTATGGCCAGCAACTGTTCATCTAGCAGTGTATCCTCCAAACTAGAAGGTTCCTCTCCATGTTCCAACCTAGATAAGTGGTCAGGTCCCTTGTTCATTCTCCCTGGATTGACCACAATTTCAAAATCATATTCCTGGAATAGCAGTAGCCATCTTCATATTCTTCCCCCAAACACTGTCTTGTTGACAAGGTATTTCAGCGCAGAGTGATTAGTGAACATCTTAAAGTGTCCTGCCAATAAGTAGTGTCAAAAATTCTACAGTGCATACACCATGGCTAATCCTTCTCTCTTAGTGGTAGTGTAATTTATCTCAGTTGTTGAGAGCTTCCTGCTAGAAAAGGATAACGTATGGTCAATATACCCTACTCCTGGTTGTGCTAACACTGCTCCTAATGCAATAGATGATGCATTGACATGCACATGAAATTCCTTACTCCAATCTAGAAAAAACAGAATTGGCACAGTAACCATTTTCTATTTCAGTGTGTCGAAGCTCTGCTGGCATTCTTTTGTCCAGTGAAACTAACAATATTTTTTCAAAATGTTATCAATAGGTGTTGTAATTTGTGCATATCCCTTAATGAAATTCATGTAGTATCTAGCATGTCCCAGCACAGTGCGCAGCTATCTAACTGAAGTAGGATGGGGTAGATCACTAATAATGGCAATCTTGGATGGATCTACCAGCAACCCCTACTTACACACAATATGGCCTAGCAGCACTCCAAAGGGTGAAAATAAAATTCATTTCTTCAAGTTCATGGAAATATGACATTTCTTTCACTTATCCAACATTAGTCTTAAACATTCAATATGATTTTTCAATAAGCTAAAAACAGTCCAATCATCAAAACAGGCTTCCAGGAATTTATGTAAAAACTCCTTGAATGCTTCGACCACCACCCTAGAAAATATGGTTGGTGCATTCTTAAATCCAAAAGGCATCATTGTGTACTGGTAGGATCCCCATTCTTTTGGAAATGTGGTCTTATGTTGATCTTCCTTGGAAATCTTGATCTGGTGATAACCTGAAAATCCATCGGTGAAGGAGTAGACTTCCTGTCCTCCCACATTATCTAGCACTTAATCAGTAAATGATGTAGGGAAGGGATCAAGTAGACATGCATCTTTTAGTTTTCTCAAGTCTACATAAATTTTGATCTCTCCTAGTTTCTTGTCTTGAACCACCATAGGGCTAATCCATTCTGACTCTTCAACAGGTTCTATGATTCCTGCTTCTAGTATTCTGTCTAATTCAATCTTAACTTTTTGCTTATATTTGGGATTCAATCTGTAGGGTCTTTGTTTGACTGGCCTTGCATATGGTTTCAAGTGAATCTTCATATATCCCATGGGTCCTTTAATGCCCTTCATATTAGTGAACTTGGTTGGCAACAAGTCCTGATATTCATGCAGTAATTATGTGATCTTATCAATAGTGGCATCATCCCAATAATATCCAACGTTGGCCATCTTAGGTGCTTGCTCTATCCCAATATTGAATTTCCTGATTTTAATTGGTTGTCCAATAAAAGGTATTTCGACTCTTGGTACTTCTATGTCTCTTTGTCCTTCTGTTTCTGTGATGTTCACATTCCTAGGATCATCATATTCATCGACAATGATATTGTAACATCCTTGCAATTTCTGAAGAGGTGCAATCCATTCATCCTCATCTTGCTCCAGAGGGAGGTTAGGTGCCTCCTCAAATAATTTATGTCTTATAACCTATAAATCTTGATCTACTATAGGGTTTTGACTTCCAAATAAAAATGTAGCTATGAAATTCTAAGTCATACCTTGCAAATCTGCAGTGGTGAGGTGCAGTTCTGCTTATAGATACAAATTGATAGGCGTTGTATCTAGTGTGTTAATGAATTTATGCACCCACTTCTCTTGAGGAATGTTTCTCCAGGCTTCCTCACAACTTTGCACATGGTCTTTCAGATAGCTTTGACCTGTGTATCTAACTTCACATTCTTATATCTAATTTGAGAATCGTATTGTCAGCAAAGTGTGACATTGCACCCAATCCGCGATGTTCTGCTTGTGTGCTCCCCACCATCCTGCTAGAATTTCTTTCAAGGCCTCATCCAATGCCAAAAATATCTGTTGTACTGGTACAATTTCTTCGAATTCTAGTAAGAAAGTTTCTAAGTGATTCAAACCATCAAAGGTGGGAAAATTACTTACTGTTGTGTTGATCCAGCGAACTTATTTGGTCAATCTAGCACATCACCATGCAGAAACCTCATACATTTTTTTCTACCAGTTCTCTAGTGCTTCTTTCAAATCTGATGAACCTACATTGTCACTTCACCAGCTTAAATTCCCATCTTATGTAGGATTAATGTAATCATGTTGTCTTATTGTCAATTTGTATATATTCTCTAGCTCGTATGCACAGTCTTCTTCTCTGATGGGATATGTGTATCGATGACCTTCATCAGGATCCAAAGGTGGAATGAACCTAAGGACATCACCTTCAAATGTCATTCTTCTTTTATTTAAGTCAAAAATAGTAGAATTATCGAAGGCCCAATCAATTCCTAACAGCGCAGGATAAGGACAGCTATTGTCAACTATCTCAATTACTTCAAAGTCTACAAACATTCTGACCCTGTCAATGTCCACAGGGACATGTTCCAACCTTCCAAAGGGGCTTACTTCCTATTGATTAGCCATCCTAAGACTGATAATGGAATATATCAACTTAAGTTTTCCCATCAGTGCCCAGGTCTGCTTCTTCATATCATTGATCTCCAACCCTAAGTCGAGGACCACATAATCTATATCATAATATCCAATCTGAGCATTCAGGTATAGTTCCTTATTTGTCCTTCTCTTTTCAGATACTTGATGTACTACTCTACTTAGTAAGGGATCTACCTTTCATAGATCATATTGTCTGATCAAATTTTGTAGCTCTTGTATAGCTCTTTCATCCTTAATCAAATTAATTCAAGTGCATAAGAATTCCATAATCTTGCTTACCATTTTTCCTTCTTTGGGCGAATCAGACTAATCAAATGCTAGAGGCATCCCACATTCTCTTACTTCTGGTCGAGACTTTGATGAATAAAGTGATCTCTCCCGAATTCTTTTCTTTCTTCCTCAAATATATGTTTCTCTTTCCTTGGATCAAACTCGTGTGTCTTCTCTGCAGCTTTTCTGAACCTTGACTCCTCTGTAATCTTCCCTGGGGTCACTATGTCTTCTCCTGTAGCAGTTCCTCCTCTAGTGATAATAGTGACTCTGGGATCCACTCCACGAGGTTATTATGAGATTAGTTGTAATTGTTGGTTTCATCCTCGTCTCTCCTAAAGTTTGGCTAACAACGTAGGACAATCTTCGATGACATGTTCAAATGAGTTGCAGTAACTGCAAGTGGTACAAGGGTTCTGACAGTCCCTGGCCAAGTGACCTAGTTGTGCGTAGTTATAAAAAATGATCTGACCTCGACCTCGACCCATGCCTCCTCCTTGTCCTCTTCCTCTGAACCCACCACGAGGGTTGAATTTTCCTGTTTCTGGGGAATTAAACTGCGTAGTATTTCCTTCCTACTGCATCTCTCCTTGAATCATATATGTATCCCTTGACCTTTCATGCAAGAGATCATAACCTCTACAGTCCTTCTCATCGTGCCCCATAGATTTACAGAATGTGTTGTAAATATTTGTAGGTGTTTGAACATACTTCTTCATGTAATAGCATTCACCAGGGAGATGTCTATTTCTACATACCTCGCACCAAGGTAGAGTAACATGATTCAAAGGGCTCGTATCTCCAGAGGCTAGGTATTCATGAAATAGGGGACAATTCTCCTTATCGTGACCTTCTAACTTGCATCTGATACACCTGATGTCCTCTCTCTTATCTTTTCCCTTGTCCTTCTTCATATCTTCGACTTGTAGAGATAAGCTAGTTGGTTGACTCAAAATTTGACTCATACCTGAGCTGGATTCTCCCATAGGGGATGATTCTAGTTTTATGGCGATCTCCAATGCCTCAGCCCGCAAAGCAATATTCTCCTACATTAGAGGGACTCTGATGTGTGGTAGGAGGGTAGAAATGAAACATTCTTTGTTCTGCTCGTCTGGGATATGAAAACTCGAATGGCCTATCAAGGTCTTAAACCTCTGATCAAATTCCCAAATAGGTTCATCTACTTTCTGCTTGATTTCCTTCAGCTCTATAATGCATCGTGATTCTGACTTGGGTTTCTTAAATTCAGCAATCAACACAATATTAATCTCATTCAGCGGTTTTGGTTGTGCAACTCTTTGGACGAACTTCATGTACCATCTTAGTGTGTGGTCTCTTAGGGTAGTACTAAAATGAACTCTCTTAACAGCTTTGTCGGTGACATTCTTAATACTCCACACAGCCTCACATAAAAATGAGTGTTGATCAGGATCTTCAGATCCATCTCCCCTAAAGGTGGGTAGCCTCATCGCATCTGCCATAGATATTCCTAGGTGTCCTGACTGAGTATGTACTAAATTGCTTGTAACAGTGCTCTTATAACTCTAACTACTTTGGTTACTTAATGTTGCTAAAACAACAGAAGGAGTAATAGTACTTACTTCGGCAGTCGGCGCAGTTCCTGAAGTTTCTGATTCTTCTCGACGAGGTTCTTAAGTCTTCCCTTTATTTTCCATAGTGAACTCAGAATGTTCCTCATTCAGTAACTCTTCTTCTTCTCCACTATAGAACCCTTCTTCCTGTGCTAGTGGTTCATGATTCTTCTCAAACAAGTTCACCAGAGGAACTTCTCTGAAGGTTCTCCCACTGCGTGTATGTCCAACCTCTATGTCGTTGTCGCTATCTTAATTCTTGAACATTATCTTTTCAATCTGACCAACTATTGTATCTTCAATATGTTCTTCTCATGCAATAGCATCTTGATCTTCAACTTCAAAAAGTGTAAAAATTTTCCTCTTGGCCCCTTAAAGAAATATCTCTTTGCTTGGCTATATGACTCTACTCTTTCATTAGAAAACTCGATGATGTACCCTCCAATGGTGTTATCAAACAAATGATCTACTGCTCTTGACACAGTGTTATCAACTCTCTTGACCTTCTTGATCAGCGTCGACTTCCAAACCACAAATGGTCTAGATATGATCTCAAAATGGATATCTGTTAATCTAGCTAACCACTTGTATAGCTCCTTATGAATTCCTCGAAAGAAAATCTTGTGTATATTAGTAAAGATATACCTTCTCAGCCAGTCTTTTGTGCTAAGACTGTGGTTCTTGTTCTAGGATTCTACAAAGTACTTCTCTTGTTCTTCTATCCACTTTTGAATCTCTATCTTCAATGGAAACCACCTTGGCATTCCCTCAAGAAGATCTTGGTCCTGACAATGGAACCATTTGTTGGCACAGGGGCAGACCCAGGGTTCAATTCTAACAATGCACCAACAAGCCCTAACTACTAGCCCTTTCGGCAACACCTTCGAAGTAGATGCAGTCTCACCCGAAGTAGCAATAGGGGGTTGCAGGTCACAGGTGTCTACAACCAGAGGAAATGCAAAGTGGATCCAATACAATAGAAAAACAACATCTAGATATCATTTACCAACTTAAACCTACTTCGCACAGTTATATCTCATATCTAACACAATGATGCAATAAAAGAATAATCACAAGGAAAAATAACACCACATCAATCACACTGAACAACAAGATATGCGTGGTTCACCCTCTCCCTAGGGCTACATCCATAGAACTGTGTTTCTTGATATTATAGGAAAACATACAATTCTATTTGCACTCTTAGCTTGCATATCTCTCTCTTCTCACTTTCTCTCCCCTCCCTATGCACCCAGTTGTAGGGTTGATCTCTGCACCCAGCTAAAGATCTTACAATACCAGAAGGCTCTCACTCTTAGCACTTCTCCCTCTCTTAACAACAATAATCACTCTATCAACAATCACAGCAACCGCCATCCATATCCAACCCCCCTTCTCCCATATAGGTTTTTATTTATACATTACAATAGCTCTCGGACATCCGTAGGTCAAAAACTAGGTGTCAAAACCCTAATTACCAAAACCCTAGGTGTCTAAACCCTAGGTCAACTTGACCCACATTTTTCGAGCTTCACCATCCTATGCTTCCTTCTTTCTGTTGTACTACTGAGAGTGGGGGTGAATCAATAATAGCATAATTATAATCATTTTTCTTCAAATGTTGTATCAATGTAGAATTATTATCCAATAATGAGCAGTAAGAAATAAACAATCACACACATACATAGTACACCAGTGTTTTACGTGGAAACCCAAATCGG